>JADDOH010009395.1:0-19374 GCA_016648135.1 Agrypnia vestita
ATAGACTAGATGTGTTATATATATGTAAGAAAAAATAAAATATATAAAAAAGAGAAAGTATAGTAAAGATATAGTAAAAAGCAAACTTCAATTAGTTTATGTTAGAATATTTCTTCCAGCTCCTGTCTTTTTATTTATTTATTAGCCAGTTTATGACCAATTGTTAAAATTTACTTTTGTTAAGGTTTGCACATTCGACAATTCGTTCAATTTATGTACAGTTTTGGTGCAAGATATGCATAGTGCCTCTGTCCAAAAGTAGTCCTAATTTTAGGTATTGCTAGGTGCTGTTTTTCTTGAGCTCTTACATATTTATCTTATTTGCCCTCGGAATTGTTTTTCTAAATGTTCAATATTCTGAAGTCATTATTATTTTGGTTCGGATGATAACCTATGACTTGATGAACGATTTCTAAAATAACATTATTATGTAATTCCTATATATGTACATATCTATTTTGTGAGTCACGTTCATAACATCGCGTTTACAAACGGTACAAGTAATTTAATTTGATTACTCTTCAAAAGTAAGTAAATACCCACCCGTCAGGCGATTTAATTAAACACACACGTTGGTACCATACATTTCACATCCATAGATAAAAATCAAAGACAATTGCAATTATGGCCCGCCTTATACGGATCGATGAAAGCTCCAACTCATGCCGACTTGCATCTCGCTACATGAATGGCAACAAAAACTCAACCAAGAAGTCATTGTTCCTTCAAAGACAATGACTCGATTCTTGATTCGGATTATGACCAAAAACTCGGGCAGCATTTCTCCATTCATCGAAACTGGACGATCCTGACCATCTTCAGTAGAACGGGTCAGGCTGCGCTCGACGTCCTTTTGGTCGGAGGTATAATTTTACTTGGAGAATTTTCAGATATGTGCATCAGGTTTTTAATGAAGTCGATGCGTTCGACACAGCGATTGACTGCTTGTTCCATTTTGGAGAGTTTCATTGAATAATGGAGCAGTACGTCGCATTGCTTGAAGAAGAATCACTAAGAACCTTAAAGTGAAGCCTTATTTAAATTATATCGCATCCACCCTTAACTAGGCGGTCACAGCAGTAATAATTGCAAATTTAATACAGTAAAACTATTCAATTCAAATTTCAATTTCTTTTATTAATATAATTAATAAGAATACTATTTGTTTTCACCACTAATTTATTGAAAATATCAAGATTTAGGGATTTGGGGAGAATGGTCCCTTCATCAGGATAAAACTTATACTAAATTTTAAAAATCAAAAATCGAAGTACTTTAAGGGTCGTAATTAATTATTTTATTATTATGTCCCGTGATTTTTCACGGGTTAACAGCTGATATAGGTACCAAAAGTCCTAAAAATTTGAAATACACATACAAATCAAACATAATAGTTGTCTGTCCGTCCGTCAGTCTGTTCCCGTAACTTCGTGTAACGTCCGTAATTTCGTTAAAATTTCGTTAAAAAAGCGAAATTTAACGGCCGGAGATGGGGCTTGAAACCCGGGCCATCAAACCCGAACCAGCCGTTCAACGCATGCTGCTACGGCTGCCTCTCCGTGGAGCGCCAAAAAGATGCTATAGATATATACT
Organism: Agrypnia vestita; assembly: GCA_016648135.1. Lineage (NCBI taxonomy): Eukaryota > Metazoa > Arthropoda > Insecta > Trichoptera > Phryganeidae > Agrypnia > Agrypnia vestita. Next base: position 1,594 of record JADDOH010009395.1, read on the forward strand.
AGGGCTTAGCAAAGATGCGAATTAACGTTCCGTCATTTTTGATGGGTTGCAGCTAGTATAATAATATATTTTAATAATATGCTGTGTAAAGTATTTTAATTAAACTATAAAGATTATTAAGTAAAATTAGCGAGAGAAATTGGTGTGGCAATTAAAGTAAACGATAATTACAAAGTGCAACTTTACAGACAGTTTAAGTAAGCAGTAATTACTCTTAAAAATAATCTATTTGTTATATAAAATGATCATTACCCAGAGCGTTGCAGGACTCCGCCGGAGACTGAACAAAAAAACCCGTTTGTATGGACAAAATGCATGAAGGAATGTCCTATTATGGATGAGGTCGGTAAACATTAAACGCGTTGTACAAGCAGCCCCGAGCTTATTGATAATTGACTTATATTTTTCATTAACATTAAAGCATTCTTCTCTTCTACGAAATAAATCTTGAAATCTTACTTCCACGAGAGCTATGACTTGCTTTATGGCTGACAGGGAAGTCAATATGCGAGTAAGATCATTGTTAATTCTAGCAATTTACATTCCTTTATTCGTCCACACGCCGTCAAGCAATATACACCAAAACAAACAAAATAATACAACGTCATTGCAATGTAGCTGCCGTTCCCTATACGGTGTAAGAATGGTGATAAAATAATCTAATCTTTTTGAATAGTGTCGCGGAAATGGACGGCGATCTTGGAGGCCCGTGGAAGTTAGCAGGATTAAGATTGGAATAAAGCATTGAACTTGACAAGTCCCTTATGATAGTATCAAGACTCAATGTCAAACACAAGCCCTCTGAGAAATTATGTGATCCGAAAATTGAGGGCCACACAAACAGTAGCATGGACGTAGCGTGGCAGATCGCGACGAAAAAAAATTTATTTTACCAGCTCATTGTGCAGTAATTATTTTAAACTTCACATCACTTAACTGCTTGACTTTCTGAGAACGAAAATATTGCATATACCTAACAGAGCTAGTTCAGAATCCTTTAAGTAGATTTCTGAGAATATTCTGAGTATACTATAGTGTAAAGTATACTAGTGTATACTATAGTGTAAAGTATCTAGAATATACTATAGTGATACTAACTAACTAACTAACTAACTAACCATCACGCCGTTTCCCTGCAGGGGTAGGCAGAGAGGATTGAACGCCACACTCTTCTATCCTGGCACACCACTTTTGCTTCGGCCACATTCATACATCTTCTCATACACGTTCTACGGTTGTTGCGGCTTTTAACAGGGGCATCCTCAAATACTTGTAGTACCTGATCGTGCCAGGTCTTTCGCGGACGCCCTCTATTCCTGTTGCCTTCAACACTCGCCTCATATATTTTCTTAACCATCCTTTCCTCGTTCATACGTTCCACATGACCAAACAATCTCAGCACTCCTTTCTTTATTCTATCTACCACACTACAGCCAGCATTGCATTCACTTCTAATTTGTTCATTCCTCACTCTATCGACTAAAGATTTTTGCCACAAGTAGTCACCTTTTCCTTAAGTGAACCCGCATTTCAACCGCATTCAGTCTACTTTCATTCCTCTTTTGCCAATTCCAGGCTTCACTTCCATGACATAAGGGTTGGCACTAGAACGCCATTATGTACCGCTAGTCTTGCTTCTTTTGACAGATTCTTATTGGCCATAATTGCATTTAGTGCACCATTAACTTTGTTTCCCGTAGTTACTCTCCTTTCGATATCATTCTCAGCCTTGCCGTCTCTACTAAACATACTTCCCAAATACACAAACTCGTTCACTTGTTCTAAGCATTCGTTGTTTATAATTACATCACACTTAGTCACTCTTTCGTCTCTCTCGAATACCATCACTTTCGATTTGCTGACATTCATCAAAAGTTCACTCTGCATGCATACATCGGACATCCTGGATACCAAGCACTGCAGATCAGCTTCACTGTTAGCCACTAATACTGCATCGTCTGCGTATAGCAGACAGGATATGGTGAGTCCGTCCATTTTCGCTCCAACTTCTAGATCCTTCAGTTCTTTCATACAATTATCCATATACAGTTTGAAAAGCCATGGTGACATTACGCATCCCTGTTTGACACCTTTTGTAATATCAAACCATGATGTGAATGTCCCATTAATTCTCACGCAAGCACTACTTCCTTCGTACAGGGATGCAATTGCCTGTATGAGTTTACTCTTCACCCCATATTCAGACAAAACTGATACTGATTTCTGATACTAACCTAACCTAATATAAATAGTTCTGGAGAAACATTCAGAGATGCATTTTTTTCAATATTTCTGACATTCTGTAAAATGTTAAACTATTTAATTTTAAAAATATGTTTTACTTTACTTTGTAATACACACACAATATGAGTTATTAAATTACAACTATAGTTTCGAGAGGAGCAGTCCCTCTCATCATCAGGTATAGATAATAACTAACTTAAATACAAAATTTATCAATCTAATTGGGTAGGTCGGGGAGGCGCGCGGCGGGGAAGGGTATTTTTTCGCCGAACAGCTCTAGGAATGGTGAAGTGGACTGAATTGTGATATTATTCATTAATGTGTTTCTAGAATTTAATTTATTTTTTTTACCTGATGATGAGAAGGACTGCTCCACGAAGTATCTGCCAAATCTTTCAATGATGTTAAACTATTATTAACGTAACTGATGTCGAATATAAAAAAAATTAAAAAATTATTAATAAATTAGAAAAGACACAGAAAAATAAAATTAACGAAAAAATATTTTAGCTGCTACCGGGATTCGAAACAACGGACCTCCAATCTATCCGGGAATGGCGCGTTATCCAATTACACCGCGGCAGCTTGGTAAATTAAGGTAAAATTTTCGACCTTACATCATGTAGTCTCTTTTTAATTTATTAACACACATATTAACATATCCATTGATTCGAATACCGGTAGCAACTAAAATATTTTTTCGTTAATTTGATTTTGCTGTATGTCTTTCCAATTGATTAATAAATTTATTAATAATTCACAGAACTTTGTTCTGAAATTGCTACTTCACAATAATAATGTATTTTCTTTAATACCTATATTAAAAAATTATTCGCTTCAATACAAGTCAAACAAAATAATTTAAATCTTACAGAAATTGGAATCAGAAGTTTTTGCAGTGTCCATTGTACCGATGGCGCAACTCTCTTCCTCTTCCAGATATCAAAATCCAAAGATCTACCCTATCCTGACTTGTCCTCTATGCTGATGTCACCAGCTTTTAAGCGAACAAACCACTCTCGGCACGCCCATTCGCCAATCGTTCCTTCGCCGAAAAGATTCGGCAGATTTCCACATATTTGTCCATTATAATTCATTGTTTGTTATCCAGAATTTATTTAATTGTCTTATTTTCTATAAATATTAATCGTGAGTGCGCCCATGAATTGTCGGATAATGTCGTTGATTTATTCGAATCAATCTCTTACCGGAGATATTTCCTAATCCAAAAAGAGACTCAAAGTACCGATGGAGACCCCAACGTAAATCAAAATTCACAGCTATGTTTACATTGGACAATAAATTGGTGTGATTTATTATTTACAATTAGAAAATTACAATGTGCCCTGTCTTTTGATGACTTGTAATTAAAGTGAATAATATGGGACACGGATTTAAGGGTACCCCAATAATATCTCACGTATTATGTAATGCATTTTATATATAAGAAATAAATGGCTAGAATTTATGATAATATTAGGTCCTTACATATGAAATTGACGTTTAGTATGGGAGGAACATAAAGCCGATTTTTTTTATTATAATATATTTATTTAATCAAAGTATGTACCATTGCTATCTATGCACTTTTGCCATCTCATAGGTAGTTCATCGATCCCTTTACTAAAAAAACCATTCGGACGGGAATCAATAAAATCTTTGAAGGCGGTTTGGACTGCCCCATCGGAGTTGAATTTTTTCCTTTGCAAGAAGTTATCCAAATTTCGAAAAAAATGGTAATCTGTTGGGGCAAGGTCCGGAGAGTACGGTGGATGTCTTAGACATTCCAATTGAAGCTCCTCTAATTTGGTAGCCGTCTGTTGTGCAGTGTGTGGTCTAGCGTTATCATGAAGCAGCAGTGGCCTAGAGCGATTAACAAGCCTCGGTTGTTTAGCAGCTAGCTTTTCCATCATGGTTTGCAGTTGCTGACAATAGACATCTGCCGTAATCGTCTGGCAGATTTAAGAAAGCTGTAGTGAACGACACCAGCACTAGTCCACCAAACGCTCACAAGTAACTCGCGTTTGTTGATTTGCTTCACTCAATTCGTGAGGAACCCACCTTTCAAGCTTTTTCACCTTACCAATTTGCTTCAAGTGGATTAAAACAGTTTTATCACTAACACCGCAGCCTGCAGCTAACTCGGATGTGGTTTGCGATGGATCCGCTTCCACAATAGCCTTCAATTCTTCATTATCAACTTTGGTCTCCGGCCGTCCACGGGGCTTGTTCTGCAGGTCGAAATTTCCAGAACGAAAACGTTGGAACCAAAAACGCACTGTGTTTTCTTTTGCGGCACCGTCGCCATACACATCATTAATCCTTCGAGCCGTTTCTGCAGCACTGGTGCCACGGTGGAACTCGTACTCGTAAATAACGCGATATTTCAAGTTTTTCATTTTGTAAACTGAGTCTCGCAAAGAAAAAAACAACTGAGGAAAAAACAAATGAATTATAATTTTCAAAACACAAATACATGAGTAAATAGCTGTAAAAATTTGGATTTGGAATTCCTAACCAAAGAGAAGATATTTGAGATCAAATTTGCCAGTACGGTAAAACGTCAATTTCATATGTAAGGACCTAATATCTATTTTATTCATTCATTTCATTATCATTTCAAATTTTTATTTGTGATAAAAATATAAATCAGTTCTGTACACTTAATAGTACAACCTTTTTTTTAAATGTTGTCATTATATTAAAGAACACTTCTTATTGTGAACTTGAAATTTTTTCAGAACAAAGTTCTGTGAAATTTAAAACCAAAGATTTTTCTGTATTGATTAATTAATTTGTTTTTAAATGTTGTCATTATTTTAAACGTAATTAAAATTTTCAAATATATACACACATACGAAGCCTTGTAACGATAAGGTCATCTGTCATTTTGTACCAAAATTCTGAAAATAATTTATCTTTAAAACTGCGTTACAATCATGTTAAAATTCTTAGTAGCTTAGGAGATAATAATTGTTTATGGGAAAACGATAATAGAAAACCGTTTTATTTAAGTTATATTTTGTTCGGTCGTATTCTGAAAATAGCAATATTGCTATTTCTGTATCTTGACAGTTATTATATAACATCTTAATGCCATCAATTTTGACGTTTTAAGTTTGATAGGATTGAAATTAATGAATTCAATCAATCGGAAAGCTCTAAAACGTAAACAAACCTTAGTTACAATGTTATATAATAACTGTCAAGATACCGAAATAGCAATGTTGCTATTTTCGGATTACAGCCAAAGACATGAGCTATATTTCATTTCGTGTCATGTTTTATTTTTATATTCTAAATTATCTACTTAATACCATTTTTTATTCACAGGCGATAAACAAAATTCTCTCCAAAGAAATCAAAAAATGAACATTTAAATTATTCATTCAATATTTTAGTAAGTACTGGCTGTAATCCATTACTGTACTTTCACATGCCGGTTCTTAAAGATTAAAACCTGAATTCAGAGTGAAAACTTAATGATTTAAAGGTTAAGGTACGCCTTAGAAGCGTAATTTTCAGTACAAAACAACACTTTTATACAAAATAACTAGTGATGCAACGAATACGAGTGCGGATACAAATTCGACGAATAATTCATTAAGGTAATAAATAATACACCACTGTTTTTTTTTACTAAGAGATTTAATAATTAAAATTTATCACCGGAAAATTTTTGTTCAAAAAGCACAATTTTTCTTTTATCCGTTTGTACGTTCCCAGCGGTTGAAAATAAATATCACTTTTCTCACGCTTACGAGAGGCTACGTTATTAGATTTAATTTGAAATGTAACACTTTTACACACAACGGAAATAAAATGTCTTCTGGGATAAATAGAAAAAACTACGTTCCCCTCGTGGGGGGGGGGGCTCAAAGAAAAAACCACTTTTGGGGGGAGGAACGGGTTCAAAAGAGTTCAAAATGGAACTAATGGAATGTATAATGTAACACTCTCTATAGATACTAATTTCAAATGTCCATCCGTAACTAGAATCCAATAGCTGATCTCCTTACGTTTTCAAAATTAGTATGATTTCAAATAGTATGCAGAGAAATTAACATTTTAGGTTTATTTCCCAACAAACTTTTTTTTGTTTTGACTAATTAATATATAACTAATAATAAGTAATTACTTAATGTAATTCGAGTATGTAAGTAATTACTTAATGAAATTCGTGAATAAAATTCCGTCATTGCTGACGGGTTATAGCGAGTATATTATGTGATAAAAACCAAAATAATGTTACGTGACTTATGTAATTCAGTTATCTTGATAATGATGATTATAGCAGTTTAAATAAAGCTAAATAATGTAAAGTAACTTATGTAATTCAGTTATCTTGATAACGTTGATTATTGCAGTTTAAATAAAGCTAAATAATGTAACGTGAATTATGTAATTCACTTATCTGTAGAATGATGATTATAGCAGTTTAAATAAAGCTAAATAATGTAACGTGACTTATGTAATCCAATTATGTACCTTGATAATGATAAGTACAGCGGTTTTAATAAAGCTACGAGTGATGTGCGTAAATGAACATTTAAATAAAAAAATGATAATTCTTTTGTAATTTACTTTATTGAATATACGGTACACTTACGGGTACGGTTACTACCAAACAGGTAGCACAAGCCATAATTACATCGAAGGTAATCTGTTTATACTCCTTTAATAACAGTGATTTAACATAATTTATGAGCTATAAACAAATATTTGTTGGTTGGAGATTAAATTACATAAATATGTAAAAATACGTCCCGTAATTGTTTTAGCTTACACTATCATCTATCTTACGACCCCAGGGTTTCTCAAATTTTCGGTAAACATAGACTTCTCGACGATTTTATCTCGATTTCAACATTTAAAAACAAAATTATAAGTATTCTTCATTCTTCGATGCATTTAGTACATAGATAATTTTTCTCTTCTCTGTAGTGTGTTTACAATAGGTTATATCATTTTGTCTTTTTTTTAAATTTTTTTTTTACAAAAAGGACAGCACATAGTACATGCATACAAAACATAATGATTGTTTCATTAAACAAAAAATCATCATCAATATCAAAAACATGCACCTTTTACGTGTTAATATGTATCATGAAATTCGTATTGCGCGACTGCTTATTAATGTTTTTGAGAGAATAAATTAAACGTGTTTGATGAGAGTGTGTAAGTGTGTAAGTATTGTATACGGCAGTGTATCTTATAATGAAATTAGAACGAGAGAAAAAATAATTAAACAGAAAAAATTAAAATTTTAAAATTTCATATTTATTATGTTTTCAATTAAAGCTAAAAATGTTCACATCTAAAATATTATTATAATAATTAAATGATGTTATTGTCCTATTAATTGTAGCATTTTTAGAAGAGTTTGTTTTACTTCTTTTGGAATAAAGAAGTGATGTATGTTGTGTCCTGCGGATAGGTGTGTTTAAGTATATTTTTGTTAGAAGTTCATGGAAATGATTTCCCATTCAGTAAACTATGAAGGAACATAAGATCTTAAATTGACATCTCGAAGTCAGAGTAGTCAATTTACCTTTAACTCGAATAATTATATGTCTATGTGAAAAGTGTTAGGATACAAATTATTTGTTATTAGGTTGATGCATAACTATCCGCAGTTTAAAAAAAGTTGTAGATTATATTGTAACATAACCAAAAACGAAAAAAATTCAAAACATATTATTTGCAATTATCATTCGGGAGCGTAGCCACCATCAACGTCAATATCTGCTTCCTATTTGCTTAGAAGACGGTCGATTCTGCCGGCAAAGAGGTCCAGAGTCCTTGTGGTGCACCTTTCGTCCTCTGCACAGCCATGAGAAGGCTCTGGTCATTAAAATTCGAAAATCGGTCCTTTTCTGAAATGTCTTTGAAATTCGCATAACCAGCTTTGAAGCGAACAAACCACTAATCGCATGTTCTTTCGTTGATCGTTTCTTCGCCGAAAAGATCGCTAACATCGCGAAACGACTCGGCCTGGTATTTAGTTTTTTGTTTGGTCTATGATTTTCGATTCGCACTTTAAATTCATAACTATTTTAATTAATTATATTAAGACAAATGTTAATTAAATGTCAAAATAAAATAAAAAACGTCGCAAAATAACGTCGGATAATAATGCGTCAATCTAATACCATTATTTTGTCATATTTTGTTCAACACCCCTTTCTTGTAACTTTAATCTATTTTGCTAATGAATAAAATAAATAATTAATTAAAAAATATACATAATAGTTATAAAAAAGTAATTAGGTAATATGTCTTAATAAAAAAAATATTACTCCTTTGTATTGTGATTTGTGTATTTTCAAACATTTGTGTCTGCAATTTTTAATCTATTTTAAATGTAGAATCTATTATATTTATATTGTTTTCTGATGCGGACCACATATTTGAAAACACTGATCGTGGCCTACACAGTAATAGACGGGGGTGAATACAGGTTTTTTTTTATTTATCAGTGACAATCTTCTGTGTATAGTTTTCTGGGATGTTCTGACCAACATTTCGGATCCCATTGCAGGGTCCATCATCAGGGCTGATGTGATGAGTGTGTGTTGAAGTGTAGGTTAAGTATTGCCTTGCAATACTGTACCGAAGTCAGGGTATCTCCAAGTTTGTTTTATGTTAAGTACTGGAGTGCAATACCGTGTCGAAAGCAGGGTATGTGTATCTTGATGTATTGTGTTTTGTATCTACTAACGGATGTCGGACTGTGCGGATCGTCGATTTGATTTCTCCTGCAGCGCTGGATACCACGAGGTTTTTAACTTAAGACCGTCATCCCTATTAATGTTTACCGGGTGCTTGTATATTTCAATTGCTTCTCTGTGCGCGTATGGTGACTTTTGGGCTTTCCTAAGATTTTCGGCTCAAATGAAAAATGGTGGCCCGTATCTAGAAAGTGCTCAGCCAATGCCGATTTCTCCGGGTGACCGAGTTTGCACGCTCTTTTATGCTCATCAACCCTCCTTTGAAATCATGCGTGCTGCTTGTCCCACATACACTTTGTCACAATTTTGACAGTCGAGCCTATACACACCGTCGGTCTCGAGGGGATCCCGATCCTTAGCTGGTCTTAAGAGGTCCTTAACCTTGTTGTTTGTGCCGAACACTGTCTTAATCTTCCGGAACGGAGGAGAAATCAAATCGACGATCCGCACAGTCCGACATCCGTTAGTAGATACACAACACACTACATCAAGACACACACACCCTGCTTTCGACACGGTACTGCACTCCAGTACTTAACATAACACTGACTTCGGTATGGTATTGCAAGGCAATACTTAACCTGCACTTCAACACACACTCATCACATCAGCCCTGATGGTGGACCCTGCAATGGGATCCGAAACGTTGGCCAGAGAGGTCACATATACACGGCAGAATAACCCAGAAAAACAGATGAGTCTGAACGGCCGTGAAAACCTAAGAACATTTTTATAAGTGACAAAATTATAATAAGTAAGTTTTAAGAATGATTACATAAAAATATACTTTTTTTTTAAATTCACGCCCCGTTTCACATTATGACGCCTTAAATGATATTACTGGAATGGACAGGTATATCCTGTATTTATACTATTCAAAATACAAAAAAATATTACTAGAATTATATTCAGAATATTTTGAGTATGTCCAAAATTTTTAAGACCAAGTAAACATATCTACTCAAAATATTTTGAAAATAAAAAACTGGTCTAAAAGGGAGTTAAAAATTGAAATAATTTTCAGGCATATTCTAGTGTAATGTTATAATTCGGAAGAATCTCATATATACATATAAAGGATATTGCTTTAAAAACTCCAATCCAAATATAAATAACTCATTATCTTTGAAAAATCTTTGAAAAAGCTTTGGACTACAGATGGCGGTAGTAAAAATACAACTCACATACGAAGCAAGCTGTGTGAGTTAAACATATATACAACTTCCAAAAATTTGTTATATTTGGTAGTCCATCGGGAGTGGAAATGGTGAACGTTACATTGTGTAAAGTGATCACTAAGCCAGCCGTACAATAGGTCGTAAGTCCTATGAACACCCAAAAAAATAGGACTTCCATATCTACTTTCCCACATTTAAAAAAAATATAACTTCGTCTCTATGAGACATGAATTATACATCTTGATCTAAAATTATAATTAATACCCTCCATAATAAACCGCCGCCTCCCACAACTTCAGAAAATGAGTGAAGAATAAATAGCATTAAACTTGTCGAGAAACAAATTTATCATGAACCCGACATTTTTAAAATCATTTTTATGACCTGTGCAATAAAAAACGTAAATAGCTTTTATTATATGAATTTTTGAATATCAAAATATATCCAACCAAAAAAAATAGTGTTTTTTTAGATTTCAACATAGATTTTAGATTACCTAAATATGTACTTATTTTCTAAGCTAATTCCTACATTTTAAATAGGTATTAGTTGAATACTGAAAATGAATAAAGCACTTTACGATAAGTATACAGATTAGTACTATGTGTCTTTGCCAATACATTAAGCACTGCACCGAAGTCCTGTATGTGTTAATTTCCTAATTATATGGGAATGCATATCACATTAGTATTACGTGCCGCGTCAATTTTTTATAGATAAGGCACTAAACGACATGAGTATTTTATAGTTTTTAGTATTAAAATGACAAACTCACGTGAGGTACCGACGTGTAGTAAGTAGTGTTGAAAATATTCTTGAAAAGGTGTGTAAAATAGCACATAAAGAGCGAAAAATACTATATTCGCTTTTTACCTTGTATCATGAACATCATATCAAGTATCAATCTGAAGCTATTGCTTGTTTAAATTAGCTTATAGCTCTAGTTATAAACAAGGTGTGAAACTTTTTTCTTTGATTTACCAAAAAAATTATTCATGGAGTTTTTGAACTAGGTTAGGTAGGTTTTCATAATATACTCATATTTTCTCGACCGTTTAGAATCGTCTGGTGCTATAAGCTTTGTCCCTGAGGATTCGTTTACACATCCATGAAGTGCCATGACCAAAAATTCTACCTTTATCATGCTCATAAAATCCCTTACACCACATCTACGTAGATATATAGAAACTAATAAAAGGATTTTCATTCATAAAATACAATAGATGATAGTATAAGAAGATAATTTAGAAAAAAAAAAACTTTACAAAATTATTCGATTTACAAAAGACTTAAAATCTTCGATAGCCTACCGAAAACAATACAAAATACAGTGAATATAAAGGAGTTTACAGGAGAACTGAAGTGCAAAATTTTCATAATGAAAACCTTTTAAATGGCTAAAGATTACATACATGTTTTTCTTAAATTTAAACCATGTATTAGCCCATATAACCTTAAGTATGGAACTAAATAAATAGTGAAAAAAAAACATAGAGGGTGATTTCGAGATTTCCTGATCATGATCAAGGAAAATCCATCGAACTTTTCTGGAAGCTGTATCGAATTTAAGCATCAGGTATTCCTTCGGTAATCGTAATAACAATGTTCCTGGCCGTACCGGTCATCTTCTGGATCTAAAATTATATAAACAGCAGCGCTCGCCCTTACGCAGTGAACATCCATCTTTTAAGAAAATATTAAATCGGTTCACTATTTTCCGCTATAAAATAATATACTCTTGTCGGTACCTACGCGGTCTGACACGTCTAATTTATGAAGGCCCATAAATAATATTCGTTACATAATCTATTAAAACACGAAGATAAACACGTCATATAGGTATACGACATTATAATGTAATAAAATATCGACGCCATTGTATTGGCTTATGAAAAACAAGATTTAGAGGAGACCGGGTATGAAGATAACTAATTTCAGTCTTAGAATTTTGTAAATTTTATTTCATTTCGTTTAAACCATATTAACCAGTATTCTTTGAAACAAAAAAAAAACTATTCGTCCACCTATTGAAATTTTGAAAAAAAAACAAGTTTTTATTATACTCCCTTTCTCATTTATTAGTTGAAACAGGTTTGGCGCTTACCCCACGCGTTGGGCTTGAATCGGGCGACACTACGAAAGGGAGTAATAAAAAATTTCGAAAAATTTCAAAATTATACTATAATTAATAATTTTTTTAAACGAAAATTTGTTAATCATTTTTATCTTTGCCACGAGTCTGCCTGCAAAGTTTCAACTCGATTGAATCACGGGAAGGGGTTAAAAATCGATCTAAAGTTTTTACGCTACGAGTTAAAAGAAAGGGAGTAAAAAGACATCACTTAAAATGAATGTTTATTGAACTATATTTACTCTACTTGAGTTTAATTTTAATGGTCGTCTTGAATTCAAAGTTAGTTATTAGTAATGATGAATCATTTATACCGATTAAAATTTCCAGCCTATGTAACTAACTAACTTACTAACTTACCATAGTACCATAGTTTACCCGTGGGGATAGGCAGAAAGGGTGAAGCGGCACACTCTTCTGTCCTGACAGACAACTTCCACCTCACTCGCCTTCATTTATACATCTTCGTATGCAAACTTTTTAAGGTTCTTAACTGGACCATCTTCTAGTATATGGTTAACCTGGTCATCATCTTTCGCTTCCGTCCTGTATTTCTATCGCCGTCAACACCTTCATCACATATCTTTCTTAGCATTATTTCCTCATTAATGCTATCAAAATGACAAAATCTATTTTAATTATATTTCTTATGATAATATCAGCCTCACCTCAGCTTTCACCTCAAGGGCCCTCATTGAGTTATTCTTATTACAATAACCCGACCTCTAAGATTTTAATGAATAAACCTCCAAAAACACTACCCTACCACAACACCCCGCTATTGATACTAGAGCGCGACCTATGGGGTATGAATATTGACATTAAACATGTTCTCTGCTTTGCAAATCACAACTGCATATCGATTTATTACAACCAACCTTTGTTACTTTCACACCTGGTCTCCCCTACATCTTCCGAACATCCTATATGCAGACACACAAACATTATAATATTATAAAATATTGACGCCATTGAATTAGCTCATGAAAAACAAGATTTACTTACGCCATTACGACCGTTATGAGTAAGCTATTATTTCTGTATATCTCGTTTTACACGTCAACATTTATATAGATAATCCAGTGTGATGCGCGTAGCGGAACAGATTAATCCACCAATGTGTTCAGTTATAATAATTCAATATCCCAGTCATAATAAACTTCCTGATACGTCACATCTAAAGCTTGCCTTTGAGGATTAGAAAAAACCGACACAGCACCGCATACCAACGCATTCGTCAAAAAATTAATCTTCCTTAAGAAGTTCTCCAATAAATTTGACCAAAATATTGTTTATGATAGGTACACATAAACTGGAGGTAGTTATGCTGAAAGCGTCCAACCCAAAAAACATGCATCTGAAAAAATGGCTTCTAAAATTTTGACTGTAAAATCCTAATACGTCGATATATAATTCATCATTATATATTTTTTGCGTGGGGCTTATTGTAATAGGCATGTTTTTTTAAGGTTTTTAATGTAATTACATGTATAAAGACACTTTTTTTACGAATATATAAGGCATTTTAAAGGTTCCATTCTTTCCACAAAATATTTAAATGTACGAAAAACAGTAGATACATGCATATTTTATTATGTATGTTCTATGATCTATGAATTTTATAAAGCATGAAGTACCTAAAAAGTATTTTCTTAGATGGTTTTTATGTAGGTAGTAAGTACCAGTAGAATTAAAAAGTCGCATAATGCGTCTACACCATATGAATGTTTTTAACTAATATTTTTGTTTGCCGATTATTAATTTGAAGCCTTTTTTTTTAGTTTAAGAGTTAATTGATCGATGATGAGCGTAATTTGGGTTAGAAAGTATTGAATTTAAAGAAAACTATAGGACTTAGAGCTTGGACGTTGTCAGCACATAAATATATTATATTGAGCTTTTCAAACCCATATATAACTCATTTTTAGCATTTTGTGTGTTGGGCGCTTTCTGTACAACTACTTCCATGATAATCCATATAAAATAACTAGTGTACCTATTACACACAGTGAAGAATTTCTTCTATGAATGTCTTCGACGAAAACCTATAATTATTTCATGTAATGTTCTTGAACAAAATATAAAATATTTACTATCGACTGCCACTTCTTCTTCTTCTACTGCTGCTTGTCCGGTTATCGATCATGTTGGCGATCATTAACTTGCTTGCTGCAACTCAAAAAAAGCTCACGGACCGCAGATTTTCCGAATCATTCTCAGATTCTGCAGCCAGGATCATCTTCCAGGACCTCGTAATACTCCAACTTTTTACAGAAGATAGGTCAGAAATATGTTTTTTTAAATGCAATCTTTGATGTCGCTTATCTCCTTAATTAACTGTTGACATTTCGCCCAAGGATATTTTCTATTCAAAATTGAATGAAGAAGTCTCCCACGAAGTTTTTTTCTGCTGGCTACATTATCCTGCTCGTGGAAATAATTATTATTGGAATGCTTGAAAATTTACTGCATGTCGTGAACTTCCGCCGTCACAGCTGACAACTCGCGGTAGTAGCAATGGAAGTCTCGTTCAGTTGACTGAACTGTCGTTCATCGTGTCGTTCAGTCAAGTGAACTGTTCAATTTCAATCGTTCAATCGTTCATTTTATTAATTGACTTTGATTGATAATTTGATTTTCAATGATTTTCATTTGCCCACCATAATTTTGAACCGGGAGGGTAGGATTTGAATCAGTTTTTTGCCGACAAGGGGGTAAAATTAGCCATTTAGGGCCGGTCTTATAAACGTCCGTTAGTTAAATTTCAGACCAAATAAACTGAAATTTGATACAAACGTCACTTTTTTCGTCTTATAACAATCCGTTAATCAAATTTTAGTAAAATTTTACCGACGGCCGATACCGACAGTCGAACCACCAGTTTACCGTCCGTTAGTTGAAACTGACAGAAGTATGACAGATTGACGTATTATTTTTTAAGGTTAGGTCCGCTGTCAATTTGCGTTTAATGCTGTTTGTTTAATATGTACATATATACCGTGCTGACTGTAGCTACATTTTCAAGGAAAAATGTTTTCACATAACGATGTCGAGCTTTTCAAATTCGTCGGATAAAGAACAAACTCGACGACAAAGAATGTTCAATATACGAGTGGATTATTTTAATATTTTAGATGACGCAGATTTTATCTACCGCTTTCGCTTGTCAAAAAGGTCTGCTCAAGAGCTTATATGAGCTTCTAGAAGATATTGGGAACAATGTAAAAAGGCGCATCAGTAGGAATCTGACATTATCACCAACTACAAAATTGCTTGTTGCCTCGAGATTCTATGCTCTAGGATCAATATTATTAGGTGCTCAGATTAAGTTGGGGTTTTAAAGGCTATTACCAATGTAGTGTTGTGGGAAGTATCCCAAAAATCTGATGCGAGCGAGAAATTTTAGACAGAAAAGGATGTAATTCGCCTTTGACAGCTCTAAAATCATAGACAAGAGCAGTGCGATATTGCGATACTTACGGACGGTAAAAAAAGTTTTATAAGACGAGCATCGGTAACATTTATAAACGAACGGCCATCCGTTAGTATATTGTCGATTGACTAACGGAAATTTGGTCTTTCGTTTATAAGACCGGCCCTTATTCGTTTAAAAATTCGCTGACGGGGGGCGGGGGGCTAAATTAATAATTTGGAATCGTTCGTTTATCCAATCAAAAATCATTTCTGTTGAGGGTATAAGATTTGGGATCGGCCATTGATCCACCGAAATTCATCGTTCACCGAAAAAAAAAATTCAACTTCTGAACTAATGAATTTGGTAGTTCGCTAAAGTGAACTCTGCAATTACAAGTATTAGTACAGAGCAAACAATGCCAATCTGGATGGCGAAAGTGTAGGGCCGACACGGGAACTTGGTGGGTCCCACTTCACTGTACAATCCATTCGTTCAGTAAAGTGAACTGTTCAAAAATAACAGTTCACGAACGACCATCTCTACGCGGTACAGTTGCCGGCAAACTTCATGAAATTCTTTGGCTAAGTGGGGGAATGCGCAGAAGACGAAATTTGGGTCTCGTTGGTAGAAAGGTAGATGCGCAAACGTCCCCCCACTACGCCGCAGAATTTCAAGATGTTTGCCGGCTACTGTAGCAGGCTAGTCTCCTTCCCGCGCGCGTCGTACGGGTCGTAGGGTCAACAATCCGTGTCTCTCAAATCCAGGAACTGCTTACATCGCATCGTCCGGGAAGGTAACATCAGTTGCCTATTTAAACACATTACATCCATTCATCATTCTAAGCGAGAAAGTGCTCACCGTCGATGGCAGATAAGTATGATCTTTGCTTGTAAATAAATATTTACAAATGACCTGAGACATCTTCAGTAATATACATTACGTTCGTTTTCGACTTCTAAGAAACGGGACCAAACTAAGACCGGGGCCGTGACGTACATAAATCTGACTCATCGTTTACAAATTACAAGTAAGAATTTCGTATGGAACTCAAAACAAAGCAATATAATAATTTCTGTATTAGGTACAATTGTGGATAACTACGATAACAGTTATGTTGAAACTTTTTTTCCCAATCCCACATCCTTTAGAGGTTAGGTACACCATCTTGACATTTTCAAAAAATCGCTTTTTTTATATATTTCATCTCATAACTTAAGGCAAAGCTCAAAGCAAATGCATATTTCGGCGTTTTTTACGAAAATGAGGGTTTTTGGTTTTTATTATTATATCAGAATGTAAGCATATGCTAGACCAAATTTTTTTAGGGCGATAACTTAGAACCTTTTTTCTTATATAAAAGTAATAAACTGAACATTATTTACAATAATTAATGATTTTATAAGAATTAAGAAAATATAAGCATTAATCGACAGACCGCGGCCAAAAAATTATTTTAGTGTCTTAGGCGAGATTAATTTTTACTGAATATTTATATGTACGCAAAATATATTTTCTTATGACTATCATTATAATAAACAAACCGTACTAAAATAATTAAGAAATGTTCAATATTAATAAAGTTATAATTTTTTTTTAATTTGTAAGAAATTTTTTCGTTTTTTGATGATTTTTAAACGCTTTTTTTCATATAAAGAGATGATTTTAAACAATGTATTGTATTTTCCCCTGCACTTTGAGACTTCAATCGTTATTTAAAAGCTAGATTTTTTTTATTAAAAACATTTTATTGATATGTAAAAATAAAATTTCGAAAGTATTAAATATGTCAACAAATATAAAATCATCAAGTTTGTGTTTACTGGGGTATTATGCCGTGTTGTTACGACCTTTCGGGCCGACGTTTCGGATCCCATTGCAGGGTCCATCATCAGGGCTGATGTGTTGTCTTGAATGTTGGTGTTGTGGTTAAGTATCAGCTTGCAATACCGTGCCGAAGTCATGATGTGTTTGTATTGTGTTGTATGTATGATTCATCTGTTGTCTGATCACTATCTCTGCGGAGTCTGCGACGAGAATGACTTTGAAGCGCCGGATACCAAGATGTTTTTAATTTGAGACCAT
>JADDOH010009396.1:0-31172 GCA_016648135.1 Agrypnia vestita
CGTTGATAAGTTTACCTGATGAATGGATCATTGGCCCCGAAACATGATGAAAATTTAACAAAACAGTGGTTTATGAAAAGTGTTTTCTTGTTAATAATACATACAAATAATGTTTTTTCAATTGATTCACCAACATTGTAGATTGAAATTTTAAAAAAATATTGATTATATTATTTGTATGTATCTACTTATTTTATTTGACTAATTACACCTACATGTTTCGGAAAAACCTTTCCATCGTCAGGGTGTTGTATAACACCTCGTCGTTTCGGATACGTTCTGACCATTGGATCCTCGCCGCGCGCCTGTAGCACCACATCTCAAAGGCTAGCCTCCCGGACATGCTCTGGCTGATGGTACATCAGCACACTCCAGACAAGAGTTTTGATCAAGTTCTTCCTAACCTTGAAATCAATGTTGGGGGATTCAAGGATCTTGGACTTTTTGTTGAAGGCGACTCTTGCTTGTTGTATTCTGCTTATGATGTCTGCCTCTGAGCGGCCATCTTGGGAAATTCTGCTACCCAAATATATAAATTCTTTCACTTGTTTAATAGCGACGCCACTCAAAATAACATTCGTTGACACCTCTTCTCTTCCAACGATCGTGCATTTTGTTTTTTTCTTTGTTTATTTTCATGTTGTATTTATCTTCCAAAACATTTTCCATCTTTCTCAGAGCCTCGTACAATTCCGTAAATAAATAATTAAATAAATAAATAACGATTTTTTGAAAATGTCGAGGTGGTGTGAACTAGAAGAAGTGAACTAGAATCCCGCGAGATCTCGAGGCATTTTACGAGATCAATCCCGAACCGAAAAATCGGACGAGATTATCGGGATTGATCAGCATTTTTTATGTTTCATTGTATATGTTATAGAGCTATTAGTAAATACTTAAAACTTATGTTCATGTCACATTCAAATAATGAAAATAGCTTTGAATAATATTTGCTGTATTTTATCAACATAACATAATAATAAAAACTACTACTAGTTAGTAGTTTTTACTCTACTGCATTGACTGATTTTATTAAAATTGGTGATATAAAAATGCAAGGCATTGTTGTTAATTGCTATTCAGCCCTATAAACAAAAAAAAACACAAAAGTATTCGGGATCCCGATCCGTAGGGATTCTAATCTCGAGGGATCCCGAAAGGGCAATTCCGACTCGGGATTGCATTCCCTAGTGTGAACCCCTTAACAAAAAATAAGAACTTTCTGGAAAAGGTGTTACAAAAGTGGATAGCTGATATCGAACTAAATGTCAAAGTTGTTTGAAGTCCCGTTAAAGGATTTAATCTATGATAATGACCGATATCTCGACATGCGGCTAATTCGAATTCTATAAGCGCCTCAAAACATTGTCGTTTTTACATTGTTTGACGTCCACAACACCTTATCAACGCGCTTTGATGTCTCGAGCACCGGGCGCATACTAATTGTGAATTATGTTCTATCGAGCCTACAGCCGACACTGCAGCCCCACAGGGTGGGACCGATCAAAAATTTTAAACGAGTGAATCAAAAAAAAAATTACGTAAATTGCCCATTTTTTGAGTCCGTGGCACAGTTATGTTGAACGTTATCCTGAAATATTTACAAATATTAAATCGGCATTATTTATATTATTAATATTTAAAGCATTAACATTGTGGTTAGACATAATAACAGAATGTTAGCAAACTTAGTAAAAACCACTACCACTACCAGATACAAAAGATGTGGTAACACCCACTTTAGACCCCGCCCCCTCTCACTCTCTCTCGTTAGATTCCTGAATTGTTCAGTAGGCTATAATCAATGAATGCTTGATAGCGAAGGGAAAAACTACATTTTCAACAACGTACACACGTTCACCAGTTTGAAGACTACAAAGTGTACACTACAATTGTAGTAAAAACTACTTGAAGTGGAGTAATTGTAGTACTACAAAGTGAAGTGAAGTAAATGAAGTGAAGTAATGAAGTAATTGTAGTATTAATGAAGTGAAGTGTAATGAAATGAAGTAATGTAGTACTAGTGAGTAGTAATTTGGCGACCTAAAAAAAAAAAAAGGTCGCCAGACAGATTTCTTCATTTGATTCCAAAAAATTTTCAAACCATAGGGGGGGGGGGGGTTGTTTCAGTTTCCAGAGATTTCTTCGTTTAGCTACATCAACTTCCCAAAAATTTCACGTTTGTAGTGTTCGCTTTGAAATGAAGTGTACTATTTGAAATTTATACTTTGTAGTTTGTAGTGTGCACTACACATCAAAACGTGCGAAGTGTGCACTTCAATGTAATGTAGTACTACATTGTAGTAGTGAGTACAGAGCGGACCCATCACTAATGCTTGACTCTGACAAGATTAACACGCATGTGTCAATAGTGGTGATAGTTTAACAATACTATGGTTGGGGTGTATAGTGTTGTGAATATAGTAGTGTAGTGTTGGTCCTGACGAAGAGACGGATACATCTCGAAACCGGTAGACCGTAAATCTAGTAGAGGTTTATACTAAGTTTACCAAAATTCTGATATTTTGTCAAAGTAACTACTACTAAACTAACTTCTAAAGCACAAACTTTGTTTTTTCCAATATTTTATTTTTGTTACACTACATGTTTCTGAAACTTCCGTTTCCTTCTTCAGGTGAGTTGTGACTGAGGTGTGCGAGAGTGGATGTCTGATGTATGGGTTATGGATTCTGTAGAAATGAAGTGTCTAGGTGGTGGGAGAGCGGGAACATTGTGAAAAGGGGTGATGTGAAGGGTTGTATTTGATTATTGATGATGTTATTTGTTGGGTTTATGTTTTTATGAATTTCAAGTGTTTCTGAATTATTTTGTTTTAGCCGTATGTCTGTTTTGAAATTGGAAAACGTTCCAATTGGAATTCCTAAAGGATTTTTATTATTTTATTTGACTTATATTAAAACGAATCAATTTGACTTAATCAATATAAGTTACTGTAATACCTAATAGTTCAGGAAGACTCTTGAGGAGGCCAAGACCCACCAGGGGTCGCAGAGCCAAGAGTGATGATGATGATGAATGATAGTTCAACATTTTAACTAAATCAGAAATATTGGAAAAAAATGCAAGCTTTGATATTGCATAACTCCATAACTATTGTCATGGTCGCTTGAACATTTTCGACTCATAATCAAGGCAGGAAATAGTCCTGCGAGGTTATTAATGTTTTCCAAATAACCATGTATATGAAAGTGCATATATTAATAAGATTAAGAAACATTTTAAGTGTAAATAACTTAATTTATATTATATAAATAAAAGTATTTCGCAACTGTCCACTCACTACTCCAGTATGGCATTATTGGGTGAGGAGGAGCATACGGCAACGTAATGAACCCACTAAAAGCTGTACAAAGAATGATTTTTAATTATAATTAAAATTTCTAAACTCAAACATTCTTCACGAAATTCCCAGTTCCGAAATTAAAATATATTTTAATATAATTAAACTAGTTAACTTAGTTTACACCACTAAAATTTATTTGGTAAAACCAACCGGTTTCGGAAACGACGTTCCTTCATCAGGGTATACCCAATACTATACCTATACTAATACGTTCCTTCATCTGGGTATACCCAATACTATATACTAATACGTTCCTTCATCTGGGTATACCCAATACTATATACTAATACGTTCCTTCATCAGGGTATACCCAATTCTATATACTAATACCCTGATGAAGGAACGTCGTTTCCGAAACCGGTTGGTTTTACCAAATAAATTTTAGTGGTGTAAACTAAGTCAACTAGTTTAATTATATTCATAATGAATAACCACAAAGTAATAGCAAAATACAACAGTATAATATATATTTACCAAAAAAATCTACATTATACAAATAAACAGAAAATATTTATGTTAAGCCTGAAATAAGTACATCTTTAAGATTGCAAAATAATTTGAAAATACCAAAATTAACAATATCGGCAAAATTATATATGTTAACGAATAAACAATTTCAATAGTTCAATCCCTATAGAAATTATGTAGATAACTGAGATTAAACAAAAAATAATAATTAAATATGAAACGGAATCAGACTTTTGTCTTTACTTTTTTAAGTCTTTTAATTATTGTAGACGACACATTAAAATAAAATGTTCTAACTTACAAATCTAAGAAATAAATCCAAATAAAATATTTATCTAATAATGTGCCTAACGCAATTATTATCCCTTGATCCAGATTTTAACCCTACACATATAACAGCAACTTTCAAATCGGATTGTAAGCAATTCTCAAGGGTGCATAAACCTATTGTAATGGAACTAAGTAAATAAAAATATTACATGATAAAATTCTCCGAAAAAAATAAATATTTGATTTGATTTGATTCTTAATTTTTATTCTTACTAAAAATTTTCAATCTCGATCTGTCTAGCAAATTTTACAAGATTGGCTAAATCCAAGATAATGGTCCCATTGCACATACAACGAAAATGAGTATTTCACTATATTATTGAATGTGCTATTAACAAAATGAAAGATAATTTACGTTTAAATAGTAAGTATTAAATAAGATATTACACTTTAAAGTTCCGAAAAATGCACTGCATATTTTGACATTTCATAGGCAATATATGAGGTTAGGTTAGGTTATTAGGTTTGGTTTGTTTAATTTAGATTACTCAATTAGTGTATATTATAGATATCTCACAGAGACGAAACTGTATTAATTATGGGAAAGTAGGTATAGAAGTCATTTGGGTGTAACAGGACTTATGACCTGTCTTTTTATGGTTGGCTTAAGTGATCAGGCTTAAGTGAAAGGCGCTTACAACTCATATATGAAAGCTTTTCACGCAATTTGAACATATATACAACTTCCAAAAAATGAATAAGCATGGTATATTCTATCATGGGTGGAAATGGCGAATGTTACAATTGTGTAAAGTGATCACTTAAGCCAACCATAAAAAGACAGGTCATAAGTCCTGTTACACCCAAATGACTTCTATACCTACTTTCCCATAATTAATACAGTTTCGTCTCTGTGAGATATCTATAATATACACTAATTGATTAATAATGTCTCTGTGACATAAATCCAGCACTGTTCTGAAAGATTTGAACAAACTCAAAATATTCTGAATTTAGATTACGATTATTTTAGTTAGATTAAATTAACAGGACGTTAAATTATATAGTGAAATACTTATTTTCATTGTATGAACAACGGGACCATCATCTTGGATTATTCCACAAGATTCAATACATTATCTCAACGCCTGTTTAAAGAGTGATATATTTTTCTTTGGTAGAATCAATATTAAGATATGGTATAAGATCTTGGGGCGTCTCCAATAATTCAAATATAAAGCCGATACAAAAATCTACAAACTGCCATCGTAAATCCACAGGTTTTTGAACAAAGACAAAATATTAAACTAGTGTATTCATCCGTCAATATTTTGCCGGTTCGTGGGTTAGTTCTATTTCTGCTGATAAAAGAAAATCACGAAAATGAAATATGCGCTAAAAATCGGATTTTAACAATTCCAAGAATAACAAATAAATTGAATATCTACTTGAATATCTAGTTCCAATGTTCTTGAACAAAATACAAAATATCTTTCCCAAAGGCCTGAAGACTCCAAAAACAGTGCAAAACATGAAAAGTGGTTATTAGTAAACGACATAAGTTATATATGAACTGTATTAATATTGAAACGATGTGAAGTGTATCATTCTGATAATGTCAATGAATAATTAGTGATGTGAATTATTTATATAAATGTACATAAAATAGTTTTTTTTTCTTACTTTGCTTAAAATTTTTAACACTGTACTTAAAATTGTTTTTGTATTTTATCTCTTCTGGTTATAAAATGAATAATAATAGGTCCTTACGTATGAAATTGGCGTTTAGTATGGGAGGAACATAAAGCCGATTTTTTTTTATTATAATATATTTATTTAATCAAAGTATGTACCATTGCTATCTATGCATTTTTGCCATCTCATAGGTAGTTCATCGATCCCTTTACTAAAAAAACCATTCGGACGGGAATCAATAAAATCTTTGAAGGCGGTTTGGACTGCCCCATCGGAGTTGAATTTTTTCCTTTGCAAGAAGTTATCCAAATTTCGAAAAAAATGGTAATCTGTTGGGGCAAGGTCCGGAGAGTACGGTGGATGTCTTAGACATTCCAATTGAAGCTCCTCTAATTTGGTAGCCGTCTGTTGTGCAGTGTGTGGTCTAGCGTTATCATGAAGCAGCAGTGGCCTAGAGCGATTAACCAGCCTCGGTTGTTTAGCAGCTAGCTTTTCCATCATGGTTTGCAGTTGCTGACAATAGACATCTGCCGTAATCGTCTGGCCAGATTTAAGAAAGCTGTAGTGAACGACACCAGCACTAGTCCACCAAACGCTCACAAGTAACTTTTTTGGAGTCAATTTTCGCTTGGGGCATGGTTTGGCTGGTTCGGCAGGGTTCAGCCATTGCGATGAGCGCTTCCGATTATCGTACAGGATCCACTTTTCATCACAGGTAATGATTCGATTTAAAATCCCTTCATTATTGTGCCGGTTGAGTAATGCAACGCAGCAGTCAACGCGCGTTTGTTGATTTGCTTCACTCAATTCGTGAGGTACCCACCTTTCAAGCTTTTTCACCTTACCAATTTGCTTCAAGTGGATTAAAACAGTTTTATCACTAACACCGCAGCCTGCAGCTAACTCGGATGTGGTTTGCGATGGATCCGCTTCCACAATAGCCTTCAATTCTTCATTATCAACTTTGGTCTCCGGCCGTCCACGGGGCTTGTTCTGCAGGTCGAAATTTCCAGAACGAAAACGTTGGAACCAAAAACGCACTGTGTTTTCTTTTGCGGCACCGTCGCCATACACATCATTAATCCTTCGAGCCGTTTCTGCAGCACTGGTGCCACGGTGGAACTCGTACTCGTAAATAACGCGATATTTCAAGTTTTTCATTTTGTAAACTGAGTGACACAAAGAAAAAAACAATTGAGGAAAAAACAAATGAATTATAATTTTCAAAACACAAATACATGAGTAAATAGCTGTATAAATTTGGATTTGGAATTCCTAACCAAAGAGAAGATATTTGAGATCAAATTTGCCAGTACGGCAAAACGCCAATTTCATATGTAAGGACCTAATATTTAGTACCGCTCCGCGTGACTGGTAGTGTGATACTGAAGTGGACTATTGAGTAGCTTTAAAAAAGGAATACCACTACACAATTTACGTGTTACAGAGGGTATCACTCACACCAATGCAAGTGGCTTTCATAAAGAGAATGGACCCTACCAATACCACGGGGAACAGATGGTGAAGCAGGAAACTTCATGCAATTCCGCGAGACAACGTGCGACCAACATCCGAGTCATTATACCATGAGTACACACATCAGCAAAACTGTCAGTGCATGTTTTTATCAACTGAGACAGATTAAAAGTATTCGCAGACATCTTCCCTCTGAGGCAGCCCGTTTACTCATTAAGGCGTCTGATACACATGCTTATTTAGTGGCACGTGAGCATGCGCAGTATCGACCTTGACAGTGGCATGCTTATTAGTGGCATGTGTGTACGCACATTGCTAGAAATGAGCATGCCACCTAGTGGCATACTCAAAAATCAACCGCCGGTTGATTTATAAGCATGCCACTGTCATTCACCATAGACAAGGGGTATCTTTGGAGCATGTGTGAACAGACTTGCTTATTATGAGCATGCTTATGTCATTCGCGGGCTTCGCGGCTAGTATTATCAAAGCGATCTTCTCAGTCCGCGACAGATGAAACAAA
Source organism: Agrypnia vestita (assembly GCA_016648135.1). Classification (NCBI taxonomy): domain Eukaryota; kingdom Metazoa; phylum Arthropoda; class Insecta; order Trichoptera; family Phryganeidae; genus Agrypnia; species Agrypnia vestita. The sequence goes on from JADDOH010009396.1 coordinate 7,797, forward strand.
TATGGCGCGTTAGGGAGATGATAAAACATTACTTTTCGTGACTTATTATAGGAATCACGAATGTCTGTGGAATACTCGGTCACCGTTGTGTAAAAATAATATAGTGAGAAATAATGTTTACGAAACTTTATTAATAGGCATGAATGATTCAAATCTTACAATAAAAATTATATAAACTAAAATCAAAAATGTGCGGATGGAAACTCGGGAACTTTTTTGATTTATTGGTTCACTTGAATTTTCTATTTCAGTTTGCAAAGTTTCCATTTTGAACAAGAGAGTCTCTACTCTATGACAAGAGCATGCCACTAATGCTTAAGGCATGCTTTAGTGGCATGCTCATTAGCATGCCACTAAAGAAGCATGTGTATCTGTACCTTAATGCATTTGTAGAATCACGTGTGGACTACTGCAATGGTATCTACGCTGGCCTACGTTATTTCAGCTCGATAGACTACAATCTGTTCTAAACGCTGCAGCACGGATCATATATGGAACGTCAAAATTATAACGTCTCTTCTGCGAGAATTGCACTGGCTTCGTTTTCCTGAGAGAGTAGAGTTCAAACCGTGTTGGTTGATGTACAAGGCAACTCATAACATGGCGCCTCTGTATCTTCAGGAGCTCTGTATTCCAGACAACATGAATGGGAGACGTCTTAGGTCAGCGTCTACTTCAGCGGTGGGAAGGGTTGTGGAAGCGGCAAGTCAGTTCCAGAAAACTAGGTTCAGCGAACGGGCATTTGCGGTGGCGGGCCCCAAAGCGTGGAATTTTGCCCTCCCTGATAAGAAACACGGATTCAGAGACTTTATTTAAGAAAAGACTTAAAACGCACTTGTTTACAAAATCTTTTCCAGAACCTTTTTAATATTCGTTTTTTCTTTTACTATTTTATGTTTTGAGCTGTTTTTCTTTCTCTATTATTTTTCATTTTGTTATTCTATGATTTAGTATGTAAGAGTATTTTTTTTGTGTGTAAAGCGCCCTTGAGGTGAAATTTTCACAAAAATGGCACTGTATAAATGTGATGCAAAACAGGGCAATGAGAATCACATAAAAACAGTAAATACACCAGAATTGAAGAAATGAGAAAAGCACTCAATTGGATGGAAATTAAAAAAATACTTATTTATAACGTTCTCATATTTATACACAAAATTTTCAATAACAAAATGCCAAAATATTTTTTGAACAAAATTACTGCAAATAGTGATGTACATACATATAATACTAGAAATAGGAATAGAATAAGATAACCATATATAAAAAAAATTATATACACAAAATTGTCTAATGTACAGAGGTGTAAAAATATACGATGAGATACCAGAAAGCATGAAGAATATAAATAAGATGAATATATTTAAAAACAAATGCTTTAATTACTGTAAAAATAGTATAGAATTGTAGAGCATAAGATTTATTATTAACTAGCTGTGCCCGCGCGGCTTCGCACGCGTAGATTTTTAGTACACTGTACCTTCTAGAATATTCTCCTTACAGAACTTTCAATAAATTTATTGAATGTACATGAATCTTCTAGACACACCGACACATTCCGCCACTCAGTTTAGAACCTTCTAAAACTTTCTGGAATTTTCTAGAACTTCTCCCAGAACTTTCTAGAGCAGGTTTTTCCGGAACCTTCTAGACTCACCGACACAGTCGGCGCGCCTATTTTGAAACAATCTGAAGCATTTGCGGCCTTCCCATAACAAAACAATGTGCTAGAAAGTACATTTTCGTCACCCACTCCCACCCACGTACAGCCGCCCCCACCAAACTCGCATATTTTCGATGTGACACCAAGGGCTATCCACCACCATTACCACCGGTGGGTGGTTGTGGCTGGTTGTGGAGAAAACTTGGCGGGTAGGGAAACACGGGTTTCTTTTATATCTTATAATTTGTTTATAAACTGGATGATGTTAAAGTTAAAGATAAAAAAGTTAAAGATAAAAAACTCGCTAAAGTCGATTCAATAAGGGATCTGGGCGTATGCTAGATTCTAAACTCACTTTTAGAAACCACTTTGATAATATCACAAACAAGGCATATACTATGTTGGGATTTATCACCAGAATTACTCAAGACTTTAAAAATCCTCAAAGTCTATAAATTCTCTATACATCACTAGTACGAAGTATATTGGAATATTCGTCAGTTATTTGGTCACCTTATTACACAACACATATTACGAGAATCGAGAGAGTGCAGAAAAAGTTTCTACGTATTTTGTCATACAAAGCTGGTCAACACGACAACCTTCACAGCTACGAAGATCGACTTGCCTTTTTCAAGATGCACAAACTTGAGTCCCGACGGAAAATATCCGATCTCGTTGTGCTACACAAGATTCTCAGCGGAGCTATTGATTCTCTCTCTCTATCTGATATAAATTTGCATGTTAAACCCCGTATAAGAAACCCGGAGTTCTTCAGAATAAGTCAGCACACTAATAATGTCGGTTACTTTTCTCCCATTACAAGGTTGTGTCGCACATATAATTTGTATTGTGCTGACCCTAACATTGATGCTGATATTCTTGCAGACACCTTATCTTCGTTCAAAAACTCACTCATATACAACATCCATTTTCTAAACGATGACATGAACCTATAGATCCATTAAATCAATCATTCATTAAATACTAATCGGACTACACTCAAACACAAAATAAATAATATACATAAATGTACATGTAAAATATAATTAATTGCAAAAATATATGTTACTAGAGCGTGCCGAAGACACTTGTAATTGGGATAATGGGCATAGTCTTCACTATAATGTTTATTATCTGAGTATCATGTACCTATTATCCTGTTAGTGTCTCTAATAAATAAAAATAAATAAAAATAAAAATATATATATTGATTATAGACTGTACCATAGATATAAATGTAAATATGTAGGTTATTATGGATAGTACATAAGTAATAGATTTAAGAATATAAAATGTTAAATCATCATCATCATCATCATTCTTGGCATTACAACCCTTGGTGGGTCTTGGCCTCCTCAATAATCTTCCTCCACTCATCTCGGTCTAGTGCCAGCTCTCTCCAGTTCCGAAGCTCCAAGGCAGATGTGTCTTTGAGGACGTTGTCACTCCATCTTAATTTTGGCCTTCCTAAGCTCCTTTGGCCTTGAGTTCAGCAGGGACTTTGGTGCTCGATGCTCGGACATTCTCTCCACATGACCCAGCCACCGAAGTCGTCCCAGTTTTATAAATTTTGTAATTTATAAATGTTAAATACTACTTAATATACAATGTAATTTTAACTAACTTAAGAAATAAATAAAATAAAAAAATCCAATATTAATATTCTTCTTCTTCTTCTTCATCAGCCTTCGTCTTTCTACTGCTGGATACAGGCCTCTTCCTTATTTTTCCATTCTTCCCTGTTGTTGGCTAATTGTAGCCATTTCTTCCCCCCCACAGCGACAATATCATCGGCCCATCTCTTTTGAGGTCTTCCGATGCCTCTTTTATTTTCCCAATGTCTCCATTTCAGAACTCTGGGAGGCCATCTTGTAGTATCCTGTCTTGCAACGTGTTCTGCCCATTGCCATTTTAGCTTCGCTACACGATCCATGATATCCACTACTCTAGTTCTTCGCCTAATTTCGTCGTTTCTAATTCTATATCTTAGGCTTACTCCAAGCATGGATCTCTCCATGGACCGTTGCGTGCATTTGAACTTTTCTACACTTTTCTTTGTAAGGGCCATAGTCTCCAATCCATACGTCATCACTGGCAGTATGCACGATTCAAAGGTTTTTCTTTTTAGGCTAATTGGGATCTCTTTGTTCTCGAAGATATGTTTGAGTTTGCCAAAAGCAGCCCAGCTCATTCCTATTCGTCTTGGCAATTCTGCTGTTTGGTTCTCTTTGTTCATTTTTATCTTGTGTCCTAGGTATATGTATATATATTCATCTACTATTTCAATATAATTACCATTGATTGTGATGATTTTGTTCTCTGGACTCAAAATTTTGTTTTCTTTACATTCATCTTAAGACCAACTTTGCTCGAAGCTTCGTGTTATTATTATTTATTAGAAAGAGCGATTTAAAAAATGTGCGACGCTGCCTGCAGCCACGCGATGCAGCGGGACTGCACTTTACTTCCGGAAGTTCGGTTATAAATGTTTCGCGCATAAATATGGACCATCCGTCATCCGGGGCAGGAAGCTGGGAGTGGTGGGGGGGGCCATCCAGCGCGCCACCTCGCGGGGGGCGCGGCGCCGCGTGGCGCGCGCGTGCCGCCTGGCGATGACTCGCATTGTGCCGGGCGAGCCGTGAAACACTGCAGCGGGGATGTGACAGTGTCGGAGGAGCTCGGCTCGTTCATCGAGTCGACCGTCGAGGATTCTATTGTCCTGCGGCGAGAGATTGCACGAGGACGCGTCCCGGGATTACCGAAGGACTTTATTAAATTACATTTTTAATGCGCAGGGATGATATATGCGAGGTATAAAAAAAAAGGTGGCTGTTCCTTCCAGCCCCGGGAAAAGAGACTGATCAATGTCTACACGACTCTCAATTCTCTTCCCGGTTCCTGGCTGGAATCGCCGGCAAATTGAATAGACTACTCATTCTTTTACCGTTCGAAATGAGGATTAGCAAAACACGAAGTGGAATTATACATTGAGCGACCAAAGGGAAAATTATTCAAATTAGCGAACAAAAGGAAAGACGATTAAAAAACTGGTACGAAACTACATACTATCCGGATCACATCGCATTCATATTCATAAGACCAAACCTGTCAGTTGTCATTCAAGTGTTCCTAAACTTTCAAGTGTCAAACAACCAAAATTTATTTATTTATTTATTGAAATTAACGGGCATAGTCCAATAAAATAAAATACATAGCGTAAACAATATATAATACATCAGAATAAAAATTATAGCAATTTAAATACAAAAGCAAGGACAGATGAAAATTACTAACAAGATGGAGACAAGGTCTGGACTCGACTATATATATATATATATATGATAGATATATGATTTTTTTTTTAGGTTATTTAATATTAAAACTACATTTAAATCATAATACATTTGTCTATTACAATCTACTTAGATCCATTTTATTTTATTGCTTTGCCTCTCCAAAAATGAGACTTGCTCATGTGCTTGGTGAGGGGCTTACACTTTATTAGTTTATTTTGGATTTGGCTTATTTGTTCCTTAGCTATGTGTCTTGTTATGCATTGTCAATTGCTATATGTCTTGTTAGCTATATGTCATTGCTATATGTCTTGTTAGCTATATGTCTTGTTATGCATTGTCAAATTGTATCGATCTAAAGTGTTGGTTTATTTTTTTATCGATTTTCTTAATATCTGTAGGTAGGTTATTAAAGTTTTTTATGCCCAAGTATATGTAGTTTTGTTGACACAGTTTGGTATTATATTTTGGGATTTTAAAATTATTTTTGAATCTTAATGATGTGTTTTTTTCAAATTTAGCAGTTATGTTTTCTTTAATTAGTTGGATAATTGACGTTTTTTTGTAAACATTCTCTAATTTTGGAACTTGGAATTTAGAGAAAAGTAATTGTGTAGAGAAGGTTTTTCTTTTTTTTAATATTACTTTTATAATTGATCTTTGGATTACTTTCACTGTGTTTATGATGTTATTATACGCCCCTCCCCATCCAATGATTCCATATTGGAGTAGTGCATGGATAGAAGCGTAATAAACCATTTTTAAATTCATTCATTCATTCATTCATTTATTCATTTACGCCTAAATAGGCTTTTACATATGTAGGTATATAACAGTTATTTGCAAAAATAATATAAACAGAGAGTAAAACAAAAAAAAGAAAGTGTATATAATTTACATTGTGGCGGAATGAAGCGCTCTCAGTATCGCGCCCCTATACTGTGACAGGCCAGAACCAAACACGTCAGCTATGTTTGTATAATTGTTACCTAAGCTGTGTATTCTAGGTACTAGCGAGTTGTAGTGAGCATTTGTTCTAGTATTGTCACAGTAAAAAGGCGTCGGCACTCGAAATTATCTATGGTTAGTGTGTTACGCAAACTTATGAACAAATATATGCATTTCCTTATTCTTTTGACTAACTCGCTAATGTGGCTGTGCCATTTTAGGTGTTGGTCTACTATTTTTTTTTTTTTTTTTTTAAATAGAGATATGAACACGGAATACGTGTCACATCAATATTCTTACTATTTTCAAACTAAGCTAAACGCTTGTGCTATGAAAATAGTACTAACTTGCTAGTCTGGAGTGAGGTTCGAACCCGCAACCTTTGGATCAAGAGGCCAGTGTCCTAACCACAAGACCAACAAGCTACTATTACACCAAGGTATTTTAGTTCTCTTTTAGATTCTAGGGTTGAGCATTTGTCATTGCAGTTAGTTTTTTTGCAGTTGGTGTCATGTACAATAATTTGTAAATTTGAAGGGATTGTCGGTTTTTTTATTGAAAAAGGAATAAAGTAAGTTTTGTCGGAATTTAAGGAGAGTAAGTTGTTGTCAAACCATAATTTTAGCGTATTTATGTCATTGTTCGCTTGTCTATTAACTGTGTCCCAGTCGCTTCCTTTCGTGATGATCGCAGTATCGTCAGCGTATGATATTATTTTTCCGTTCAGTTTTAGGTTGAAGATGTCGTTAACGTAAATTATATTTAGCAATGGGCCTAGAACTGTCCCCTGGGGTATACCGATGTCGCTGGTTAAGGGTTGACTTAGAGTTACATTAATTTTTACACATTGTTGTCTTTCATGTAGATAACTTTGAAACCAGCTTAGAGCTGTACCTTTTATACCAACAGATTTTAATTTTAATATTAGTTTATTATGTGAGACACTGTCATCTAATCTAATCAGAGATTGTTTAAATCTGGACAGAATTACACCAAAGAAGTCCAGATCCTGTCTTGAATACCAATTGGATAAGTGGAGTCCTGTTTAATTCGGTAGTTCACTGCCGTATCTTAAATTGAAAGTGAATAAAACTAATTAAAAACTTCACATTTCACAGTAAAAAGTCAAATAAACTCAGTGTATTGTTATTGTTGTCAGTGCAAGTGGGTATTCCACAAAACGTCACTAGTGTACGCTAAAAATCAGGGTTATCACTCATTCATTTTTATATATATATTATTAAAAAATGGATAAACTAGAAAATTCACAAGATTTCATCTTAAAAGCGAAAGATGCTGTAAATTCCATTGCACAAATACTCATTGACTTTGGCAACAAATTTACATTATTGTTATGCCTAAAACAACTGAACTGCTTGAAGCCATTGGTCACATGGCGGTTAAGATGGCTGCCATGGAGGGTGAGCTCTCCTCTTACAAATCTATGGTCCATAATCAATCTACATCTAGTAATACAAAAACCCGTAATATCACCTTTCCAACATGGTTTTTTCTCAGGTAGGTCAACAGCTATTAATTTATTACTGTATGAAAATTACATATCCAATGAACTGGGAAAGGGAAACCAGGTAGACTCAATCTATACAGATTTCTCTAAAGCATTTTTTTTTTTTTATTTATTAGAGACACTAACAGGATAATGGGTACATGACACTCAGATAATAAACATTATAGTGAAGACTATGCCCATTATCCCAATTACAAGTGTCTTCGGCACGCTCTAGTAACATGTATTTTTGCAATTAATTATATTTCATATTTGTATATTATACAATGTATAATATACATTGTATAATATACAATTGTACATTTATGTATATTATATATTTGTGTTTGAGTGTAGTGCGATTAGTATTTAATGGATCTATAGGTTCGTGTCATCGTTTAGAAAATGGATGTTGTGTATGAATGAGTTTTCGAACGAAGATAACGTGTCTGCAAGAATATCAGCATCAATGTTAGGGTCAGCACAATACAAATTATATGTGCGTCACAATCTTGTAATAGGAGAAAAGTAACCGACATTATTAGTGTGCTGACTTATTCTGAAGAACTCCGGGTTTCTTATACGGGGTTTAACATGCAAATTTATATCAGATAGACAGAGAGAATCAATAGCTCCGCTGAGAATCTTGTGTAGCACAATGAGATCGGATATTCTTCGTCGGGACTCAAGTTTGTGCATCTTGAAAAAGGCAAGTCGATCTTCGTAGCTGTGAAGGTTATTGTGTTGACCAGCTTTGTATGACAAAATACGTAGAAACTTTTTCTGCACTCTCTCGATTCTCGTAATATGTGTTGTGTAATAAGGTGACCAAATAACTGACGAATATTCCAATATACTTCGTACTAGTGATGTATAGAGAATTTTTAGACTTTGAGGGTTTTTAAAGTCTTGAGTAATTCTGGTGATAAATCCCAACATAGTATATGCCTTGTTTGTGATATGCCTTATTTGACAAAGTATCACATCTTATATTGATGGATAAACTCCAAAGATTGGGCATTCATGGTAAATTATTACAATGGTTAGGTAGCTATCTATGCAATAGAAGCCTTTCAGTAAAGATTAACTCTTCATTATCAGAAGAATTCATTGCTTTGAGTGGAGTCCCGCAGGGTTCACACCTTGGACCAATCCTGTTCATCTTTTTTATAAATGACATTGCTGACATTTTTGATGATGTACAATTTCTGATATTTGCCGATGACTTGAAAATATTTAGATCAGTGAAGAGTAAGTCCGATTGTACGATACTACAAACTAATTTGGATTCCCTGTTCAAATGGTGTACCAACAATCAACTTTATCTAAATATTTCCAAGTGCCAATCTATTAGTTTTACAAAAAAAAAAAGATTACTATTAAATTCACCTACAAAATTAATGATGTAAACCTTGTATCAGTTAAGGAGATAAGTGATCTGGGAGTAATTTTTGACACTAAATTATCATTCATTCCCCACATTGACTTAATAACTAATAAAGGTCTCAAAATGTTGGGATTTGTTTTAAGAACTGCACAAAACTTTACAGACCTGCGCACTTATAAAGTCCTCTACACTTCTCTTGTCAGACCTCAGGTTAAATATAACGCTATCATTTGGTCGCCTCACTATGCTAATCATTCAACGGCAGTTGAACGAATCCAAAAAAAAATTCTTAAGATTTATTAATTACAAATTAAATATACGCTTGAAAGATATCAATTATGAATATCTCATTAGTTATTTACAACTATTAAACTTGTCTGTGAGACGTACTGTGACAGACTTAGTATTTCTTTATAGAATCATAAACAGCATGATTGATTGCCCCCAGATTGTTAGTCTGATCGACTTATATGCCCCATTGAGGTCATCAAGACACAGTGCATTATTCTATTATAGTGAAAATGTCAGAACTAATGCATTAGCAAACTCTGTAAATCCCAGATTACACTCATTAGGGAATGAACATGCAGAGGCGGCTGACATTTTCGCTGATAATATAACTGTGTTTAGGATAAAGTTGATACAATTCTTTACATCTCAACGAAATGGAAATGGACAGTAAATTTTTCTTTTAAACTAATATTATTTGTACCTTTAACTATATTATTATTTTACCTGTCTTATGTTTTTCTGTATTATTATTTTACCTTTAACTATTATTATTATTTGTACCTTTTATCTGTATTATTATTTTATCTGTCTTATGATATTTCTTTTTAGATTTATATGTTGTATACCATAAGGGCGTTAAATAAATAAAATAAACAGCTTGATTTAAAAAAGTTTAAAATGCTCTCTGACCAACTGATTCGAAAAAATGTTAAAAATGCTCCCGCTTTTCTGAGAATCTACCCTTTTATACCTTCTGGACATTCACATCATATCACGTGTGTTCCAAACATTTCTTCATTCAAAATTTTCAATAATTAAAATATAAATTGGCGAGTTCTTACTCACGTAAAATAATAAAGTAAAACGCAATTTTATTCAATAAATAAACAAGTACATAACATAAAAACAGTATCTATTTAGAAGAAATTTTCATTATATACAGCATTTGCCAAATTATTTGTTAGATATTGAAGTTTTATTAATCCCTTCTTCTTCAAATTTAGCAAATTTATTTTGTGGTAACATAATTATAATTAATATAAATTAACTTTGTTTAAACCACTTATTTATTGAAAAAAATCAACATGTTTCAAAGCCAATGGCTTCTTCATCAGGAAAACAAAAATAAAATTTGTGATTCTGATAAACATTGGAGGAAAATTATATTTATAAATAATGAAATTTCTAATTCAATAGTTAAAAATATTTCAAATGTTATTCAACCAGCTTTTTATACTAATAATAAATTTAAAAAATACATATTAAATAATAAAGATAAAGATAATTTTTTAAAAAAATCGGGTGTTTATAAATTAATTTGTAATGATTGTGATTATTTTTATATAGGAAAAACGTGTAGAAATTTTGAAATTAGAATTAAAGAACACTTAAGGTGTTTAAATAGTAATAATTATTCTGAATTTTCTAACCATCTTTTGGCTACGGGTCATTCTTTTGATATTAATAAGGGTTTACAAATTTTACATACAAATTATACAGAATCACAATTTGATAAATTAGAAATTTTGGAAATAAGAAAGAGTGTAAATAGTAAATTGAATATTATAAATAATCAGGTCCTTTTTGCAAATAGTTATCTTTTAAATTTATTTTCATATTAATTAGGTACTTTATATTATTATTTTCCATATATAACTTTTGATCTATACTTCGATTTTTAAATATTATTTTTGTTTTCCTGATGAAGAAGCCATTGGCTTTGAAACATGTTGATTTTTTTCAATAAATAAGTGGTTTAAACAAAGTTAATTTATATTAATTATTTTTATTAATCCGCTTACGAATAAAATATTTTGGAGGAAACAGGCAGCAATATACAAAAAAAATTAAAAAAATGTTTTGAATGCGATCACCGAGGATTACTAATTAAAAATATACTAAATTCTAAATTTTATGTATCTGTCTCTTCCAAAATCATGTTTCCTACAAAATCTTGAATTCAGTACATTATAAATTACTAATCTTCGATGACTGCATTTTTTTTTTGTATATTGCTGTCTTTGCTTTTATACCCCACATACGATGGTTGCAATTCTGCAACCTTGACCGTGATACCAAGCTTCGTGTGGCATCCAAAGGGAATAAATTGAATTGTGCTTCTAAATCATGTATGAAAGTTTTTTTTTTATAAAATTTATTTGGTAATTGTACAAACTTAAGAGTGTATTCAATATAATATAATTAATACACAAGCTGATCGTAGCATAATACAGAGAATAAAAATAGGGTCGCTCAGGTGGTTTGGGCATGTTGAGCGAATGAATGAGGAAAGAATGGTAAGAAAGATATATGATGCAAGTGTTGACGGCGCCAGAAAAAGAGGGCGACCACGGAAGACGTGGCATGACCAGATTAACCAGATACTGGAAGATGGTCCTGTTAGAAGTCTGAACAACCGTCGAGCTTGCATGCGAAGATGTATGAATGTAGACGAAGCGAAAGTTGTATGTCAGGACAGAAGAGTATGGCGCTCTATCCTCTCTGCCTACCCCCTCGGGGAAACGGCGTGATGGTAAGTAAGTAAGTAAGTAATACACATTTATATTACACGCTTACCCACTTTTAAATGAGAATTTATTCTCGTGTTTATAAGTGAGAGCATTGTCATACATGTATATATCTATTATTAATGAAATCGTTAGTGTAAGACATTAGATTAAATAAATAATATATAGACAAAGAAACATTGGATTAAGTTATAAAAATTAAGACATTAAATTAAGTAAGTAAGATATAAACAATACAAGAATACAAAAATGTGAGACATTAGAATAAGTAAATAAGATATACACAAGGAAACATTAAATTAAGCTATAATATAAAAATTAATAATTAAGAACGTATTGTAATAACATTTAAAATTATATATAGATTGTATTTGATAAGATTTTTTCATTGCGTTATTGTGATGGTTTTTTGTAGAAGATTTTTCAATTTAGTCTTGAATTTTCTATAATTTTTTTCCGTCTTCATTTCATTGTTTGGTTATTTGGAAAACATTAATAACCTCGCAGGACCATTTTCATGACTTGTCATAAATTTTCAAACAACCATGACCTAATATAGTGTAGTAATGCAACGAATGCTACTATTCTTTCCAGCCCCCGGAAAAGAAACTAATCAATGTCCAAGACTTTCAAATTTCTTCCCGGATTACGGCTGGAACCCACCAATTCTTTTATCGTACGAAACGAGGAAAAAATATCGATCAAAAAGAGAAATAAAAACAGAATAATTACAGACACGAAGCTACGCATTGCAGTATTTCGTAAAATATTACGAAAATGACACCATTTTTCTAAGAACTTTACTTTTTATGCTCTCCGATTTTTATTTTTTCAAACAAAATATAAAATTGCAATATAACATGTACGTTCCAAATATTCTTCATTCAAATTTTTCAATATTTAAATAATAAATTGTCGACTTCTTACTCGCATTAAATAATAAAGAAAACAACCATTTTTATTAAATCAATAAACAAATATGTACATAATATGAAACAATTTCAATTTTAAGACATTTTAATTATATACCATATTGCCAAATTATTCGATACATATTTTGGAGGAAACAACTACTTTCACGAATACGAATATCAAGAACATATATTAAAGCTATGTACCTAATCTTACATTAATTTATAATTACATATCATGTATCACTTGTAAAAAAACATGCAACACTCGATAATGACCTACGCTATAATCTTCATTATAAAATAAAAATTACTGTCAATTATTGAAGGCAACCATGTCGTAAAACTGCTGAGCAGTTTGGCATACGTATAATGTAATAAGCATCAACAAATAAATAAATATTTAAAAAAAGTCTACTATATAAAATATTCGTATTCGTTGCATCACTAATCATTAGTCATGGAGATATGCGACTTCAAAGTTTGCATTCTTTTTCAATATTTCTGTAACTCATATCGAATATGGAAAATTCATTTCCTTTAATACAAGTCAAATAAAATAATAAAAACCTTCGAATATTTCGGACTTATTTCCTGTAAGACGTTGAACTATAATTTTTGCATAAAAGCACGAGTATATGGAATATTAAAGTCATTCGCTTTAATATAAGTCAAATTAAATAACAAAAACCTTAAAAAAAAATAGATTTTTTAAATTCATGCAAGGTTTTAATCATTTTATTTGACTTGCATCAAAGTGAATGAATTTTTAATATTCGATGTAAATTACTAACATGATAGATCAAACACGTCAGAAATATTTTTAAAAAATGCAAACTTTATTGTCGCTTATCTCCGTAACTGTTACCTTCGAAATTGAATGAAGTAGACCTCCCCCCCACCTTTACACACGGTATTGCAAGCCAATACTTAACCACAACACCAAAACTCACAATAACACATCAGCCCTGATGATTGGACCCTGCAATGGGATCCGAAACGTCGGCCAGAAAAGTCGTAATAACACGGCATAATACTCCAGAGGACACAAACCAGAAGATTCTGAGTGGCCGTGAAAACCTAAAAATATTCTTGACATAAGTTATATATGAACTGTATTAATATTGAAAAAATGATGTGAAGTGTATTAAATCTATTCGCAAAAGTATCCCAACAGAAGCAACAAAATCACTAATACATGCATACGTTATCTCTCGCTTAGACTACTGTAATGGTATCTACGCTCATCTCCCGAAACAGGAAATAAACAAATTACAATCTGTATTTAATGCCGCCGCAAGACTCATTAGCGGCGTATCAAAGTTTGCGCACATCTCACACCATCTTCAAAACTGACTTAGATGTCCAGAGAGGATTGAATATAAGCTTTGCCTTACAATATTTAAGGCTGTTCACAACATGGCCCCTCAATACACAACCGACTTCTGCATTCCATTCTCCGCAAATAATAGACAACTAACACTTCGCTCAGCATCAACATCTAACACAAATAGGTTAGCTGAAGTAAATCGCGTCCACAAAACTAATTTCGGTGATCGTGCTTTCGCGGTGGCTGGACCAAAGTTATGGAACAAACTACCTAATAAACTGAGACAAACAGACAGCTTACCACAGTTCAAAAAACAACTTAAGACGCATTTATTTAGACAATCCTATAAAAACCTATAGAATCTGACCACAACAACGCTATCCAATGTTTTCTACTCCTATTGTACACTCCGCGAAAACACCTAATTCTTTCAGGCACTCCCAACTATTATAGCACTCAATTTTAATTCCACTTCTTGTATGCCACCTAGTGAATAAGTAATAGTAAATAAGTTTTTTCTTTTCTAGCAGTAAGTTGTTTTGTAAGATAATATTTTTTCTGTGTAAAGCGCCCTTGAGGTGAGTATTCGCGAAAACGGCGCTATATAAGTTATCCAATTATTATTATTATGGTAATGTCAATGAATAATTAGTGACGTGTATTATTATTTATAAATGTACGTAAAATTGTTTTTTTCTTACATTACTTACAATTCTTTACTTTCTAGTATTTTTTTTTACTTTGTATTTAAAATTTCTTTTTTTGCTTTTGTACTTAAAATTATTTTTGTTTTTATCTCTTCTTTTTATAAAATGAATAGTATTTAGTAACGGTGTAACATTAAATTGTGAAAATTAACCTGCAGACAAATGTCTTTTTAGACGTTTTATGGGACTAGTAGTATTCCAAAAATGTAAAGAAAATAAATAGATAAATAAAAAAGTGACAGCGTGAGAGCCCACAGACAAAGTGACAACTGACAGAATGGCCAGCGCGAGTGTGCGTTACAGCGATAGTAAATCAAAAGAGTACCTACCGGCAAAAGAGAAGTTTTCTAGACAGGTTATCCGTGAACTATAAAATGTGCAGCGAAGATTCTAGAACTAACTTATTGAATTAATGCGTGAGATATTCTAGAAACATTCAGTGTGAACAAAATGTTATTTATTTTAGTATACGAATTAATTAATAACTAAAGAAAGTTAGTTGAAGTAGTTAGAGTAACACGCGTGTGAAGAGTATTTTGTGAAGGTGGTGGTGTGTAAGTAATACTATGTTTGTGATGTGTAGTGATATTTACATGCTAGTGAAGTGGTTGTCCTTACGAAGAGACAGGTTACGTCTCGAAACCGGTAGACAAAAAAGTAATTTTTAGTGGTTGTACAGAGCGTAACAGAGCTAGTCCACAATACTTTACAGGTGAATTCCTGCCTTGATTATGAGTTGAAAATGTTTAAGCAACTATGACCCGATGTCAATTGTTAAGGGATACGCGATATCAAAGTTTGCATTTTTTTTCAATATGTTAGGTATATAAAAATCCTTAAAATTTTCTTGTACTGTAAAAGTCCACTAAGGCGTTGATTGATTAATAAATAAATAAATATTTCTGACGTATTTTCTACAAAACGTTGGACTATCATTACAGTAACTTATATCTAATATGAAAAATTAATTCCCTTTTAATACACATCAAATAAAATGATAAAAACCTTCCAATTCCAATTGGAAAATTTTAAGGGTTTTTATTATTTTATTTAACTTTTATTGAAACGAATGAATTTGTCTTAATAAATATAAGTGACTGCAATGATACCTCAACGTTTTGTATAAAATAAGTCAGAAATATTGAAAAAAAAATGCAAACTTTGTTATTGCATAATTCCATAACTATTGATGGAGTTGTGCATAACTCATAATCAAGGCTGCAGTTACACCCTCTATACTCGTTGATATAATTTAAGTTAAACAACATTTTGTAAAAATGTCTGACCACGAAGTTAATGCTTTAAATATTAAAAATATTAATAATGTAATTTAATGTTTATTTAATTTGTGTAATTAATTAAAAAAATAGCTTTCCATTTGCCTCCCATAGCCATAATGTAACCCCACTGCTATTAAACAGAATCACTATGAAATCATCAACAGTATTATAATTTATTATTATAATTTCCAAAATATATTTTGGAAATATTTTGATACCTAAATGTAATACTAGCACAGCCCAACACCATTTCTCCTATCAAGGAGTATCATTTTTTAATGATCTTCCCAATGAAATGAAGACGGAAAAAAATTATAGAAAATTCAAGACTAAATTGAAAAATCTTCTACAAAAAACCATCACAATAACGCAATGAAAAAATCTTATCAAAAACAATCTATATATACTTTTAACTGTTATTACAATACCTTCTTAATTATTAATTTTTATAACTTAATTTATTGTATCCTTGTGTATACCTTATCTACTTATTCTAATGTCTCACATTTTTGTAATCTTGTATTGTTTATATCTTACTTACTTAATTTAATGTCTTAATTTTTATAACTTAATCTAATGTTTCTTTTTCTATATCTTATTTAATCTAATGTCTTACATTAACGATTTCATTACTAATAGATATATACATGTATGACAATGCCCCCACTTTTAAACACGAGAATAAATTCTCATTTAAAAGCGGGTAAGCGTGTAATATAAATGTGTGTTAATTAAATTATGTTGAATACTCTTAAGTTTGTACATTTTACCAAATAAATTAAATAAAAAAATAAAAAATATGCATTTGCTGTGGTAGGTAACTGCTTTCCTGATTCTAATTTGGAACAACTTTCACTATACGTAAAAAAAACGCATACTAGTACACGCGTCGACGTATCGAAACATTTGTTTGATTTTAAAAAAGGAACGTAAATGTTTTACGATTTCCCGCGCCGTCCATTTTCCCCCGCTGCATTTCCTTTCACTTCACTTTTCCTCTCGTTCCGGCGGCTGCAGCGCGGCCCGTCGCCATGGCGACCCAGCGGGGGGCGTGGCGATCGATCCCGTGACGGAAGCGGGAGCCCCCCCCCCCAGTCCTGAGGGTCGCCGACGTCTGGGTCGATATTTATTGCGCCGCTCGTCACGGCGGCTGTTGCGGCACGCGTTACGTCAGCGGACAGCGACTCGGTAATGGTGCCAACACTGCACTACAGCGTGGCGGCACTCGATAATGGTGCCAACACTGCCCTACAGCGTGGTGGCACTCGATAATGGTGCCAACACTGCACTAAAGCGTGGCGGCACTCGATAATGGTGCCAACACTGCACTACAGCGTGATGACACTCGATAATGGTGCCAACACTGCCCTACGGCGTGGTGGCATTCGATAATGTTGCCGACACTGCACTACAGTGTAGTGGCACTCGATAATGGTGCCAACACTGCACTAAAGCGTGGCGGCACTCGATAATGGTGCCAACACTGCACTACAGCGTGATGACACTCGATAATGGCGCCAACACTGCCCTACAGCGTGGTGGCACTCGATAATGTTGCCGACACTGCACTACAGTGTAGTGGCACACAATAATGGTGCCGACACTGCCATACAGCGTGGTGGCACTCGATAATGTTGCCAACACTGCCCTACGGCGTGGTGGCACTCGATAATGGCGCCAACACTGCCCTACAGCGTGGTGGCACTCGATAATGGTACCAACACTGCCCTACGGCGTGGTGGCACTCGATAATGGCGCCAACACTGTACTAAAGCGAGGTGGCACTCAAAAATGGTACCGACACCGTGCTACATGATGACAACACTTGATCACGGCTCCAACATCTGTGTTGAGGCCGTTAACATGGTGCAGACGCTGTGCACCATTTTAACAGCACTCGATGTTTATGTTTGTGATAATTTTTATAGCGCCGTTTATGCGCAGAAGATGCTTCAAAATCGCTTTACAGATGTGACATCCTGAAGAAGTTAGTTTTTAACCTGTTCTTGAAAAATTCTTAATTTTGAAGAGACACAGTTTAGAACGTTTTAAATTTTAAAAAAAACAACGTGAAAAATACGTTTTGTTTACTGAGGGATTCAACTATGCAAGAATAAATAATTTACTGCATTATAAATGTGACTTAAATAAACGCGATGTGCGCCAATCCCTAATATACTCGGCTAACCGACTAACTAATCAACTAACCATCACGCCGTTTCCCCGAAAGGGTAGGCAGAGAGGATAGAACGCCATATTGTTCTATCTTGGCACATCACTTTTGCATCTTACTTAATCTCATACATCTTCTCATGCAGGCTCTACGGTTATTGAGGCTTTTAACAGGGCCATCCTCCAACATCTGATCGTGCCAGGTCTTTTGCGGATGCCCTCTATTCTCGCTGTCTTCAACACTCGCTCTGTATATGTATTTTCTTAGCGATCTTTTCCTCGCTCATGCGTTCTACATGACGAAACCATCTCAGCACTCCTTTCTTTATTCTGTCTGTCACACTACAGCCAGCATTGCATTCGCTTCTAATTTGTCTATTCCTCACTCTATCGACCAAAGATTTTCAACACAAGCGCCTTAGCTACCGCATTTCACCGCTCAGTCTACATTTATTCCTTTTCTGCCAATTCCAGGTTTCAGAGTGGTACTAAAACGCCTTTATGTGCCGCTAGTCTTGCTTCCCTTAACAGGTTCTTATTATTCAGAGCCATTCAGAGCACCATTTACTTTGTTACCCGCAGTCACTCTCCTTTCGATATCGTTATCTGCCTTGCCGTCACTACTAAACATATTTCCCAAGTACACAAACTTATGCACTTGTTCTAAGCATTCGTTGTTTACAATAACATCACACTTAGTCACTCTTTCGTCTCTCTCGAACACCATCACTTTCGATTTGCTGAGTCATTGTAAGTTCACTCTGCTTGCATACATCGGACATCCTGGACACCAGGCACTGAGGGTCAACTTACTAGCTGAAGGGAAAAACTACATTTCAAAATGAAGACTACAACACACACACGTTCACCAGTTTAAAGACTACAATGTTTACACTACATTTGTTGTAAAAAATACATGAATTGAACTAATTGTAGTACTACGAAATTGTAGTACTAATAAAGTGAAGTAATTGTAGTACTACAAAATTGTAGTACTAATGAAGTGAAGTAATTGTAGTATTAATAACTACAAAATTGTAATGACCTACAAAAAGTGCTTCTTGAAAAGTGTACTACTAGAAAATTTTCAAAACCATGGGGGGGGGTTGTTTAGATTTCCAAAAATTTTTCCTTCTTTATTTACATCGTCTTCCCAAAAATTTCACACAAAAAATGTACTATTTGAAGTATGTACTCGTACTTTTGATAACTTTGAAGTGTGTATACTTTGTAGTGTTCGCTTTTAAATGAAGTATACTATTTGAAGTATGTGTAACTTTGAAGTGTGTGTAGTTTGTAGTGTGCACTACATTTCAAAAGGTGTGAAGTGTACACTTCAATGTAATGTAGTATTATTAGTTTTTTAGTGTCCATTATATATTTACAAAGCGTAACGTGAGCGTTTAGTTATTAATTAATATTCAGCTTTGTAAAAGCACTAAAATGAAGTACATGGGAATTAATGTTTATTTATTTATTTATTTATTTAAAAAATCCTTGTTTACAAATAAAGATACTTAATACTAATTTAACAATAAAACATAAGATAAAACATAAGATAAATTACACATTTTTTTTGTTTTGTTTAATTTGTGGATTATGCCACTCTACTAGGCTACGCCTGTCCCAGAGTGGCGTTATAGAACACAATTATAATATTTTTTCGAGTTCGTCAGTAGTATTTATTTTCATAAGGTAGTTATTATGTATCTACAGAGTATCAAGTGGAATGTTAGTGAAAGTTGAGTTAGTCATAAGTCCAAGTGTAAATATGTGTAGAATAATTGTTTAATGTAAAAAGGGTTAAAGTTTTGTTTAAGATTAATTTTTATTTTCCTTAATTAATTTATTTATTTATATAGGTATATATTTTTATTTGAAGACATTATTATGCAATTACAGTAAGTAAATTTTCAGTTGCTGTTCTACCTTTGGAGGTAAGCCAGTTGTTTGCTAAAGCTTTTATTTTATTAATTGAGTATATTCTGATTTCCGGGAAGTCTGTTTTAAATATGTTAAATATTTTAGGCCCTATGTATGAGTAATTTTTCTGTCCATGTGTTGTCTTAGTTTTTGGTATTTCGTCAAGGTTTCGTAATGCTTGTCTAGTATTATGTGAATGCGAGTTACTGGTTGCTGTTAGGTGGTTTGTGTTTTTGATGTAGAAGATGAGGGTAGACTTAACGAACAGCTGTCTAACGTCCAGTACATTAAATTCTCTGAAAAGTCTGTCTGATTGGTATGTAAATGGTTTCTTATTAATGACTCGGAGCAAGGTTTTTTGTGCCGTTATAGCTGGTTTTAATGTCCTCGTTTACTTTTGTGTTGCGCGTCATTATCAGCGCGCAGTTGTCTTGCGCGCAATTATCGGGACACTAAGGCACCTGTCCGTGTTTTGGACAAATTTCCTCGCTTTATTAAAACAACAAACATATTGTTATTTTCTTGACCATTCTGTACAGGGTGTTCAGTAAAGCAAGCTGTATTCTAAACGCTTGTATTAAAACAATAATTAAATTGTTCAACTATTGTGTATATGATTTAATTTAAACACTTTCGTCTCCCTTTCCCCTCTACTCAAATTCTTAATCCTTTTTGATAAGAAACTTGGTGCATGATAACCTTCAGTTATAGTAACACGCATGTGTTATTTTGTGAATTTGTTGGTGTGTAAATAATACTATGGTTGTGGTGTGTAGTGATATTTACATGCTAGTATAGTATACGTAATTGTTTTCTTTGTAATATTATTGAATAAAAAAGACATCTCAACAGGCCGTTCAGTCATAAAAGGCCCACAAATTGGAGCAATTTTCTTCATTTTTAAAACATCGAAGGTTTGGTAATTTATTAATCAATTATATAATTTAGTTTGTGACATTTTAATAAAATATTCGTATTTAAAATATATGTAACCTGATGAATAAATTTTAAAATGAGATATTTCCCTACAAAAATGTGATAAAAAACGCAAGAGAAGATATGAGAAAAAATGATGAAATTTGCTCATTCTGCTAGACGATCGCCTTAAGGAGGCCCCTTAAGTAAGAATCTTGACTCTTGTAAGTTGTAGAGCCAAGAGTGATGAGTGATGACTATAATTAATAATCAAATGATTGATAATATTTATCAAATTAACAATAAAATAAAAAAAAATTCATCATATTTATGATATAGTAATTGGTTCACTTTTTAGTTTTAATTTTTCATTAAAGCGAAATATTTTTTTTTAAATCTAAATATTTAAAAAAAACTAATTCAGAGTATTTTATTAAAAAACATAAAGTCAATGTTTTCATTTTATTTAACAACAATTTTGAAATCATACTAATTCTGAACACGGAATGAGGTCGACTACTGAATTCCAGGTAAGTTACGGACGGACAACGAAATCATTAGTATTGGGGATTGCTTTAAGGCACCGAGTGGGGAAGTCTATGACACATCACTCTTTTCATTTTCCATTTTTTTTTTACGCTTTCGTCTGAATTCGAGGGCAAATGTTTGTCCCCTTCCGGTCCGCCCTGTATGTACGGCGCGTCTATTTATATGCGAAGGAGGCTTCCCTGCCAATCAGTGAAAATTGTTTTCCCTTTCGGAGGTTCCGTGGGGAGAGCGACGGGGACGGCGATACCGTATACCCGTCCCCCTCCGCGCGTGCGCAGCGAGCGGTGCAACGACTTGCAAACGAACATTATTGAAACGTAAGGGCGCTTTTCGATGATTTATCGGTCTTGTTTAAAAGTATTTCGGTGTCGCATTCCCCACGGATGAGAGCCGTGATTTTTTTGAGACGTGTCGTTGGCAAAAAATAACTTCCGGAACCGATCGAATCGAGATGCATACAAGATCTGTGTTATCTTTATAAAATCTTGAATAACTTGGTTGACTCGCCCTATTCATTAGAGCAAATAGGTTTAAGTTGTCCTACATACTCAACGCGTTCAAATAATTTATTTTACGCAAACTTTGGTAGGACTAACTACTTAAAAAACTGCGTTGCACCTCAAAATACAATATGTTAAATTCTACAAATAATCTAGACATTTTTACTGACAATTTGCGTTTATTTAAAATGAAACTCCGTCATCTCATTTATGACTATTGATTTGATACTTCTTCAATTGAATCCCATTCCCTCCCTCTCCCCACCCCTCCCATTTTATGCATTATCATAATTTAAATCTTTGAAATATTTATTATTTATCACATATTCTTTATCATTGTTTTTTATTTCGTTTTTTTTTTATTTTTTAATACCAGCTTCGAGGAAGCTTTACTGGTCATACTCACGAATATTTTGACATTATATTAAAAAAATTAAAATTGTACTGTATGTTTCCCAAATAAAATAAAATAAAATAATAAAAAAAAAAAGTTTCGTCTCCTTGCTAAAGTGCGATTTTTTATTTTTTTCTATGACGAATATTTACAAAGTTTTAACATTTTTTTAAATCTTCGATTACGCCACTTCGGAACAAGATGGACTGCATCAGACTGGATAACAAACTTTAAAAAAAAATAGAGACGTGAACACGGACTACGCGTCGCATCAATATTTTTACTATTTTCAAATTAAGCTTAACTAAAAAAAAAATCTATCTTGCTGGAATGGGGTCGAACCGCCGACCACCAGATCACTAGGCGAGCGCCATGACCACCACACCAACTCGTGCGAAATATTTACGATCTCTTGCTATAAATATTTCTCCCATCACAAGGTTGTGTCGCACATACAATATGTATTGTGCTGACCCTAACATTGATGCTGATATTCTTGCAGATACCTTATCATCGTTCGAAAATTCACTCATACACAACATCCATTTTCTAACCAAAGACCTAAACCCATAGAACGATTACCTATTCAATTAACCCATTAAATTAATAATTTATTTACATATTTTTAATTTATCATACTACCATTCATACACTAAATGTATAATATAGGTACTGGACGTTAGACAGCTGTTCGTTAAGTCTACCCTCATCTTCTACATCAAAAACACAAACCACCTAACAGCAACCAGTAACTCGCATTCACATAATACTAGACAAGCATTACGAAACCTTGACGAAATACCAAAAACTAAGACAACACACGGACAGAAAAATTACTCATACATAGGGCCTAAAATATTTAACATATTTAAAACAGACTTCCCGGAAATCAGAATATACTCAATTAATAAAATAAAAGCTTTAGCAAACAACTGGCTTACCTCCAAAGGTAGAACAGCAACTGAAAATTTACTTACTGTAATTGCATAATAATGTCTATAAATAAAAATATATACCTATATAAATAAATAAATTAATTAAGGAAAATAAAAAATAATCTTAAACAAAACTTTAACCCTTTTTACATTAAACAATTATTCTACACATATTAACACTTGGACTTATGACTAACTCA
>JADDOH010009397.1:0-50709 GCA_016648135.1 Agrypnia vestita
GTGAAGCCCGATTGTAGCTCGAGAGCATTGTGGATCCCTGTAAAAGTGGCCAGATGAAATCTAATGAGATTCCGATTGGAATCTGGCGGGAACCAAATCTCGAGAAATATGAGTGTTCACCATAACAGCGCTTTAAATGGAGCATTGTTTTTGGGAAATGGTGTGATATGTTTTGGTTTTGATAATATTTTGATATTATTTATTTATTTGATTAGACCAATGTTCACATCCATGTATATGTAATGTTCACATTACTAATGCTGTCTCTTTTTCTTTTTGTTCTGGCGGGGTGAGGAAACACAAATCACTGGGACAGGCGAGGACTTGGCGCCTGGGGCATAATGTGCAATTGGACCGCTTGAGATGATCGCGGATGGGCACGCCTGATGCTGTGATTTGGCCGCTTGAGATGATCGCGGATGTTTCGGTCATTCACCCTGCAGAGACAGCGCCGAAGGAGAAGAATCATCCGCCACCTGAAGTGGCTCAGATGGAA
Source organism: Agrypnia vestita (assembly GCA_016648135.1). Classification (NCBI taxonomy): domain Eukaryota; kingdom Metazoa; phylum Arthropoda; class Insecta; order Trichoptera; family Phryganeidae; genus Agrypnia; species Agrypnia vestita. The sequence goes on from JADDOH010009397.1 coordinate 497, forward strand.
AGGCGCCCGGAGACAGTACTAGTGACCCGGCAGCCGGCCACGGGGGGAGCGCTACCAGACATACAGCGCTTCTCGTCCTGGACCCGCTTACTACGAGCCACTGCATGGGTACGGCGCTTCGCGGCGAACTGTCGCCGCCCGGCCGCCGCGCGCGTCCGCCAAGACATCACGGCCGACGAGTGGGCCGCGGCCGAACGCGCCTGGATTTTACACGCTCAGGCAGAGACATTTTGGCCTGAGATGAAATCTCTCCGCGATGGAACATCAGTACCGTGGACCAGTCGCTTGCACCACACGACGCCCCATTTGGATGCACATGGCGTCATCAGGATGAGCTCGCGACTTGAGGGCACGACGACAGAAGGGATACCGCCGGGACTACGGGCGCCCGTCATACTAGACGGTGGCCACCCGTACACGCGGCTAATGGTGCGTCACTACCATGAGCGCGCGAATCACCCGGGCACAGAACGGACCGTAGCAGATGTACGTGAGAACTTTTTTGTGCTCAGATTGAGACCTGTGGTGCGCCGGGTGAAATTTGAGTGCCAGCGATGCCGTGTTGAGAAGAGCCAGCCGGCCCGCCGATGATGGGCCAGCTTCCGGACTGCCGGCTGGCACACCACACACCCGCATTCCACCACTGCGGATTGGATTACTTCGGGCCGATGCAGATAACCATCGGGCGCCGGAAGGAGAAGCGATACGGCGCGCTGTTCACCTGTCTCACGACGCGCGCTGTGCATATGGAGCTAGCCGAATCATTGTCAGCTGATTCGGCCATACTTGCCATCAGGAGGATGGCAGCGCGCAGAGGCCATCCGCGCTTCCTGTACTCGGACAATGGAACGAACTTCAGGGGCGCGGAGAAGGAGATGGCGGTAGCCCTCGTCGAGCTGAAGGAGGACTCGCGGATGAAGGATCATCTCGCTGAGAGCGAGGTTGAATGGCACTTCAACCCCCCACTTGCCCCGCACATGGGCGGCGCATGGGAGAGCCTGGTGCGGTCTATCAAGCGCGCACTGGAGGCTACATTGAAGGAGCGGGCTCCACGGGAAGAAACATTGAGGACCGTGCTGGCTGAGGCGGAGTTCACGGTCAACAGCAGACCGCTGACACATGTTTCGGTGGACCCGAAGGATGACGCACCTCTCACCCCCAACCATCTGCTACTAGGGGCGGCTGGCAGTAATTCGCATCTCGCGATTTACAGCGCACTGGATGAAAATGTTTGTCTGCGGAAGCAGTGGCAGATGGCTCAACAGATGGCTGATCTGTTTTGGAGAAGATGGATGCGGGAGTATCTGCCGACTTTGGCGCGCCGACGCAAGTGGCAGGATGCGGCGCCCGCGATCCGAGAGGGAGAGGTGGCGATCGTCATGGACCCCGCTCTACCCAGAAACACGTGGCCAAGGGGACGGGTGATTGAAGCGAAGGCTGCGGCGGACGGACACGTACGTGTTGTCCGCGTGAGAACGGCAGCAGGAGATTACACCAGACCCGCTACCCGGATCATCACCATGTCACAAGGGCCGCGGATGGACCTGTCCTCCTAGCATCGGTATAGGCCAGCTATACGGAGGGGGGGGTGTATCGGACAGGTAGAATTATGACGACGGGATGATGATGATGATGATGATGACCCGTCTGATATGACGATGTGATGATGATGATGACCCGTCTGAAGTCATGAATGTTAGCCCTTACGGAGGGCTCAGGTCCGTTGTATGGGCCCACCTCGCCTCCAAGCGGATAGTCGGCGCGGGCACTGAGCCGGCGATATGTGACATCTCCGACGGAGGGCGTTGGAAAAATTCCACGAAGAAATTACATTTTTGGTCTTATCTTGTAAAGTGTTGAAATATTTGAAATACTTAAGAAAATGAAATATTTAAGTTTGATGAAATATTTAATGAAATATCTTAAGAATGAAATATTTAAGAATTAGATAAGACATTTGTAAATGTAATACTGAATAAAATTGATGTTTCGTGGTCTTGATATACAGGGAAAGCTCGCGCGATGGGAATAAAATCATCTTTAAATCGCGCGGAGCGCCGCGGACTATCATAGAATGGCCGCTGTTTTGATGGAATTTATGTAAATGTCCTGCCTCGAAGAGGCGAGGAAGTAAAAATACATAGGTATTTAAATGTGCCAAATGAGTCCTTTGTGTGGTATTGTAAAGTAGAAATTAAAATAAAAAATGTTTGATCGAGAGTAAAATATCTCGCATGGGCCCCGATAAACTGGCCTGACCGCGCCGCCTGTACGCAGCCCGCGCGAGTAATGGAAAAAACCCGGCGCCATGCGGCTGAGTGGGGCCACCAGCGAATATTTTTGAACTCTGATTACGGACGTTACAGACGTCCTGGTGAGCTGAAGCATTTTTTATTGTGTTCCTCATATGAACATCTATGGGAGTGATATGTTTTTGCGTGTTTGGAAAGTTAGCTAGTGCGCTTTCTTGGTGGTGACATACTTTGTCTGCCCATTACGCAATTAATATCTATCCGACATACTTGAAAATATCACCGAAGGATGCGCTTGGTTGAGATCTATCTAATGGTAAAACTTAGAATCTCGTAAAATCATGTTTACTATTTTTAACCGAATTAAATGTAAATTAATTCTTGAAAATGCCGCGGTAAATCGGCATATTTTGTTGAATAACTAGGTAAATTCACTCTTGCGGTTCCAGTAAACGACATCATCATGGGCAAGACATAGATTGGTATAGATGATGTGTTAAAATCCCCGGGGGGGTGGCGTTTAATTTGCTATCGATTAAAATATTTAATTTTAATCCGCGAATCGGCACGGGAGGCCATCATTTTGCTCTCCGAGCGCCCGGTGAATCGAGCGCGCTGATTGGTCGGCGGCGCGTGTCAGGGGGAAGCTTTCCGCACTGTATAAATACTGCGCCGGGCGGGCGAGTGCTCACTACTTCTACTTCTGCTGGGAGCCTCTGCCGAGTACGCCTACTGGAACATTTTATTCTGCGTTTTACTTCACACCCTGCTTGACCCCTGCTTAAGATGGCGGCTGAGAATATACGGGCCAGCCTCTGCAAACTCCTGTGCTTCTGGACCCCCGCGATGGACGATTCTCTATGAGGCATTTCGCATTCAAGGCGAAAGGCTCTGCACTACATGGAAGTGTTACCACTGTGTCGTCTCCGAAGCGGGCCGTGACTTACAACCTCGGCCTTCGGAAGCAGGCTTGATGGAACCGCGCAAAATTTATCAGTTCCCGTGCGGAACAGATGGTCCTTCGAGCCGGATTGCTGAGCCTTGCTTCATGGTCCTTCGGAAGCCGGACTGCTGAGCCTTGCTTCATGGTCCTTCGGAAGCCGGATCGCTAAGCCTTGCTTCATGGTCCTTCGATAGACGGATTGCTGAGCCTTGCTTCATGTTCCTTGGCGAGACGGATAGCTGAGCTTTGCTTCATCACAGGAGAACAACTGGTTTATTTGAGCCTCTGCAATCTCCTGTGCTTCTGGACCCCCGCGATGGACGATTCTCTATGAGGCATTTCGCATTCAAGGCGAAAGGCTCTGCACTACATGGAAGTGTTACCACTGTGTCGTCTCCGAAGCGGGCCGTGACTTACAACCTCGGCCTTCGGAAGCAGGCTTGATGGAACCGCGCAAAATTTATCAGTTCCCGTGCGGAACAAAGTATTTACGTTAAAAATGTAAATATTTTGATTAATTAATTATTAGTGTTGCACCGAATGTGGGTTCTGATGAATGTCGAATTCGGCCGAATGTTCGGTTTAAATATTTGCCGAAGCCGAAATTCGGTTAAATTTTGCGCGCTTTTGCCCGATGAACAGGTCAGATGGCCATTACGAAAATACGTGTAATTGTTTATTTACTGTGTGTTTTTTAATTAATTAAGCGGCACAACGTAGTTCTGGTTAGTTGTTATAAAATATTATTATATATTATTTTATTTTATTAAACATATATTGTTGATACGTGGTTTCTTTTCTAGAGAATAAAAAACATGATCTATCCACACATTACCTATTTACTTATAAATCAACATTTTGTCTAGATTTCATTTTAAATTAAACTTCTTTACACTTTTCCATTTCTTATTTAAATCCTACTTATTAAATATTTACAAATGTGAAAGTTTAGATGGATGGATGGATGTTTGTTACTCGATCACGCCAGAATGACCGAACGGATCTGGATGAAATAGGTTTCTGTAGGATGAAATCAAAGTCTACGCAAACGAAGTCACTAGCAAAAGCTAGTTAATTAAAAAGCTACCGAAGTTCGGTAGATTTCAACGAAGTTCAGTAGATTTAAACGAAATTCGGCCGAAGACGAAGTTCCGTAAAAGTTGCCAAAGTTCGGCTATACCGAATGTGAAACGAATTTCAGTGCATCTCTATTAATTATTATTAAAGAGTAGCTTGTTGGTCTTGTAGTTAGGACTCTCGTTCCAGACCAGCAAGATAGACCTATTCTCATAGCACAAGCGTTTAGCTTAATTTGAAAATAGTAAGAATATCGATGACATGTTTTCCGTGTTCACATCTCTATTTTAAAAAAAAAACCGTACCGAACCATATATGTATGTACCAAGTATAGTTTTGTCTTACTTGAACAAGCATAATAAAAGCCTTTATATCAAATAGGAAAAAGCGAGAAAACAATACTCACTGTATCTTTAGGTAATAAATAAATAAAAAATATTAAAAAAAGAAACGACCGCTCCCAGAGTTGCTTTAAAAAGCGTATACCACTAGACAATTAACGTGATACAGAGGTATTACTCACACGACTGCGAGAAGTCTTTTCAAAGCGAATGGATCCTACCTGCTGTCAAGAAAGTGAAAAAGTTTCACAAGCAAAAATAACAGAGCCATTGTTCCTCCAATAAATCAACCAGTCACAACGCAAGTAACAGATTTCTGTCCCAGAAATGAGGACAGGAAATCGAAGACAGATTGCAATTTTTGCAAGAAAGCAATTTCCTCGAATTCGAATTCTCCTGTATGGTCTCCACATTATACTGTTCACTCCAATAATATTGAGCGAGTGCAGCACAAATTTTTGAGAGTTGTTAATTTTAAATTACACTTACCAATAATGGACATAAATTATAATTTTCTATTGTCTCTAATTAAACTAAATAGATTATCCGATAGAAGGAAAATTGCTGACCTCGTATTACTGTATAAAATCGTAAATAATTATTACAACAGTTCAGAACTAACGCAGCTAATTTTTTATCACATCCCTTCCAGGAGCACTAGACAAAGTATATCGTTTCATTGTGACAATGTTAGTGTAAATTATCTCTATAGCTCACCTATTAGAAGGCTCCATAGGTTAGGAAACGAGTATGGCTACCTATCGGATGTTTTTTCGGAAACACTAGCCGCCTACAAGAAAGCTCTTCTGGACGAATTTGGTCGTTTATAATTAGTTATTGATGTCATGTCTATCTCTTGTTTTTAGATTTTTGAATTTTACATTTCATTTTATTTTACTGTCATTTTTATTGCTTCTTGAGTTTCAGATTTGATTTGTTTACAATTATTTCATTTTGTTGTAATTTTGTTGCTTCTTGAATTTCAGACATAATTATTTCATTTGATGTAATTTTGTTATACTTTATGTTATTCACTTAATGTTTTATTTTTTTTTATATATCACTTTATTAATTGTTTTTGATAGAATTATACCTTCTCTTTTTTTATTATTACCTATCAATCTAAACATCTTTATATACATTGTTTTTTTAATAGTACGTTGTTCCATGTATTAAATAAATAAATAAATTTGTGTTCTGCATAGAAAGCAAATTAATATCTTGCCCGAGTTGTAAAGTGAATGTTAAATAGGAAGATCAATGCGAGTAATGTATATTGTTACCGACGGTGTTATCTTATTTTTGTATAACAATATTAATTATATTGTTATTTTATAACAGAAATATACAAATTTATACAAAAAACGTATTATTGAAAACATCTCTAAAACTATTGAATACTCATATCTTAATCATTATAAAAAAAATAGAAATAATTAAGGTACCGCAGTTTTAAAACCCGCAAAATACTGCCACAGCCAGCGGAGAGGGGGGTGTCAAGCCGATCGCCTGAGAACGGCACGCGCGACCTGTATTTCTGTCTATCAGTGTCTGTTATTGACGGTGCTAGATGAATGACGTATCTCGGGATTAATTTAGAATGACTTAAACCCGAAACAATAGGAATTCATAAATTTTTATGCATATAATAATGATACACTTAACCCATTCCACACGTTAAAAAATATATCTGACATCTTTCATACGCGCCGCTATTTGGCGGCATTATATTTTATGACTTTAAATAAAGATAACGCTCTAAATTTATTAATTTTTTATAATCAGTCGATGAGTAAGGTATTCAAGAATCTTCAAGGATACAAATGAACACTGAAATCTTTCAAATATTTACAAAATAACGTAAACAAAATTTAATATGGGACGACATAACACCGGACGACGCCAGCGCCATAATTGATGGTATTTATACGTACCAGAATGAAGTGGTTTTCTGCGCGGGCACTGATTTTTAACACTGTTTACTATTCACAAAATCTTAATAATATTTTTAAAACTTTTTCAAATCGTGTTACACCTTGAAACAATTTTTGGCACACAGTGGTACATTATTACATTCTAAACACATAAACTGAGCTTGTTTTCTAATTTTATTTTTGATACTGGAAGTTTAAATAAGGGTATTTGTTTCTGTTAAAAACTTATAACTCCTTAATATTTCAACAGATTTTAATAATAAAACAAAACACAAATTTAAGAATTATCAATCGAAACAATTTTTATATAAACAATTTTCAAAATTGGAATAAAATCGCACTTTTCTTAATACAAATAATTTTTAATATAATCATTCAATTATTATTTTTAAACATCAAAACTATCACAAACATTGTCACAAGTCACTTGAGAATGAATAATGAATCGATTTATTTTGGTGTCTGATAATATTTCATTTCGTCTAAAAAAAGGCCCCGTGCAGAACTTTATTGAGATACAGAGTCTTTGTTCGTACACGCAGAAACTGGCGCGAGATTTTGAATAACTGAATCGTAATCTGCTACGTTATGACATTTATTATTTCGGGTTTGTTCATAAAATCACTAACAATCTTTGACAAATATTGAAAGATGTCGCTAAGATAAAGATCCAAGATATTTTTGAAACCATTTTTACCGCTCCACGATGCCCGTGTACACGGCAGTAGCGAGCGAAACTCGGCGAGTCAAATATGAGTCGTCTGCGCTGTGGGCACGTATGGCGCGACTCATATATGAGTAGCCCGCAGGCAATGGGTTAAAAACATGTCCTCATTTTTAAAAAAAATATTCTTGGGGTCTTTTCATACACCCCTTCGGAGCGAAGTAATTTTTTCATACTTCGTGTAGCAAAGGTTAACAAGGATGAATTGTATTTTTCAGGGAACTGAAGCTGTTGAAATCACACAAGTGATGAGCATCAAACCGATGAAGTCTCAAGCTGGAAGACTGAGATTAGCTGCTGTAGTTATCCACGCCGTAGATAACGGTTATATTTGAAATTTATCAATTGACCGATTTTCATTTTTAAAATACATTAAACTATATTAAAAAATATTTATACTATTTTTAAAAACCTTTTAAATTTACTACATCATATTTTAAAAATGTGTATATGAATGAAAAAAATCATACTGCATTATTAAAATAATTAAATTATAAATCAAATTATAAAAACGAAAAAAAAAGAAAAAAAAAATCTACAATACAAAAAATGATTAATTGGATTAATCAGGATTTTGAATGTTTATCACATCCAAAGTGTGCTTAATCTAGAAGAAAGTAAAAATTAAACAAATTTTAATTTTTATAATCATTTATTTTTAGCTACAATTAAAATATACAATGCTCCTTTAATACCAGTACGTCGGCGCTGGCGTTCTATCCTCTTTAATTCCCATCTCATCCATTATTTCCATTTCAAATGTTTTCAAAGTAGGAGAAAAGGTAATCTGAAAAAAAATACCAAATTATAATGAAATTGTACTCCCAGGTAAAAGAAATAAAAAGTAATTTATATAAATAAAATAAATTAAATAATAACTTAAATACATAAAATAAAATAAATAAATCAGTACTTAATTTAAATTAAATAAACTAATTTAGTTATATAGTGATAATACATATTATGTTCCCTTTTCGATAAATCGCTGTGACCCTCCATCAGATTTGAATATTATGATTCATAAAAACGCAGATGACATTAACCATAAACTTATATGCGCAACTTGCATATCTATTAACCGGTCGAGTGCCAGAGCGCAGACCAGCGCTCCCTAGACACGTATGCGAATTTGGCCTGTTTTTCCTGCATTTATGAGTTTTTAAAGCTTATTCTTTGTTGTATCTCAAGTTTTTGAATGCAAAAACGAGTTCTATTTGTCAAGTAACCTCATTGGCCACGCAAACCGGACAAAAAATCATTCCAAATGTCATCTTCAAATAGCGTATAATTGTATTATTTATCTGTTAAAAAAAGTTATTTTAAAATTAAAAAAAAGTGTTAAAATTAAGTATTTTTATACTATTATTATATTATTTTATATTTTTATATTATTTTATATATTTAGAATGAAAATATTGAAATACAATATCTTTAGTGTTATTGCTTCCATGGTTTTATTCGATAAACATGTGCGTATATTTTTAAGAGTAAATTTTGTTACTTATTTTCATAATTAATGAATAAGTTATTATTGTACAAGTACTTATTGAAATATAATTAATTATTGGAGTCTGTATATTGGGAAACCAGAAACTGCAACTTCTTAGGGATTATTGTTGATTTTTTACATGAATATAACCATCACAAAAGTGTCTAAAAAACAGCAATCATACACGAAATTGCGCAGCATAGTACGGGTTAAAAAATTACATCAGATAAAATATCTTTGCACTGTAATAGATAATGTAAATATGTATAATATAAAATGGAAGCAACATATAAATTCTATGGTCAAAAGAGTCGACCTTAAAATTATATATATTTTCATTAGACTTAGAAACATTCCGTCACCATAGACAATTAAAACTGTATTATTCTTTAATTCAATCAATACTACAACATGGTATCATTGGGCAGGGAGGATCATATAAAACATCATTAAACACGCTCTATTTAGCTCAAAAACAGCATAATTAAAATAATTTTAAAAAGACCCAGAATATACCCTGCAAACCAATTATCTAAAGATAATATAGTATACTCATATAGTACAGCCTACTCTTATAGAAATTTTTGAAAAAATATCTTTTTGAAAATTGAAAAAAATAATTTCTACAATTTTTTAAAGAAAATTATAAAATGGATTCTTCAACTTCTAGGTCCACAAGAGCATTCCTTAGTCTAAAAATACCCAAATATAAAACAAACGCAGCCCAAAACCACTATTCCTTTGTAGGAATAAAAAATATTGAATATTAAAAAATTTAACAAAAAAACCTCTTGAAATTTCTATGAGCTTATACATATTTATTTTTGGTTTATTTATTTTGTTTCTTGATGTGGTGTGACTTTACTCCTCCCATAGGCAAGAGCGTCAGCTCCTTTATGGCGAGAAAAACGCAATTACTGTATGGATGTATTTTTGTATTCATGAAATTATGTACTATGACATTTTTATAATAAATAGATAATAAAAAAAAAGATATATTTAATTGAATTTCTATTTCAAAATTTGTGAATACCTTCGAGATGACATCAGCCGTGGTGTCTTTGTCCAAATTCTCCGGATAAGTGTTTTTGGTTTTGTAATCCTTAGTTTCTTCAGCCTGTTTCGGTATCGGGATGATACGACTCGTTTCTGAAGATACTCTGACCTGGAAATATTTTATTATAATCAGTTGTGAAACACACCTGATATTGCTTGACCACTGTAACTTGGCGTGCGGCGACTTTGGAACTAAAACCCGCCCCGCCCGCACCCGGCGGTAACCCCTCGCCCTGTAATTCAGTACAATTTTGTATTTGCTCGGGAGCTGTGACATCTCGATTACCAATATACACTGAATTATTATTACCAAAACATCCTAAACAGTCCGGGATGGTGCAAGAACAATTGCCAATGAAGTATTAAAGTTTTGCGAAGCTGAAGAAAGAGCAAATAATGGGCCGATATTACCGACTGACAGTTTGACAGACAGAACAGCCGCCATTACGGCTCGGTTTCTTTAGTGCTGCCTGACGAAATTTCTGTTAAAGGCTACGACATTCTGTACATTATGTATTGTGTAATAAATTTACACCCTGGCAACTTCTGTTATGTGACGGGGACGCCCTCCCTCGCATGCCTATTTATAGTGGTCGCATTCTAATTATTTAATTCATGGAATAATGGGGTCAGTGTCGCTCAGAGAACGGACAATCATTGAAACAATACAGTCATCCTATAGTACTTTAGGGGGTAGTGAAATCGACAGGCCACCCAAAGACCTGCTGGACTGACGAAACCATCAAATTCTGCACAAAATACGTGGCAGCGATTAACAGACAGATAAAAGTGGGAGACGTGTGTCTTATTTTACTTTTGGGAGATGGAGGCCGTATTTCTGTAAAGCCCATTTTTTAATTTTGGTAATGATTTAAATACATAATGTACTTCTACACACAACTGCGATGCTGCCTGGTGGCAAATTCAGGATTTCTATACATAAAGCGGTTTGAATCTTGGCTAAATTTTTTATTATTGTGCAACCAGGATTTTCCGCAATCATTCATAGTAACTTGTGAAAAGAAATCTCCGACGCAAGATCACATATAGCACTCTAACAAACACTCTTATTATTTATTTGTCTCGCCGTTGGAGAATAAACTTAATAAATCATTCGCTTCTGCCTCTCACTGATGTCACATTCTCTCAAAATACAACTTCTTTTTGGTCTTGCCATTCTAGAACACTCAGGGCACCTCCAGGACTTTTCAGACTGATCAGAATTGTTACAGGACACTGTTTTTATACCGTGAATAAACTTTCATTGTACTATTTATGTAGAATCTAATTAGACCCCGTTAATTTAGAGATTCGACTGGTGTTCAGAAATTTTAAGCAAATATTAAAACAGTATTGACACCAAGAACAAAGGGATAACATGCTGGCCATTTAACATCTTTCATAGATTACAAATCCATATTTACCTTTTTGCGTCTAGGCATAAAAAGAATAATAAATTATAAAAATCATTTTTCCCGAAAGGTGCTAAAATTGCACGACCTGGTGTTGCCTTTTTTTGATTTTTAAGTCGGATAAATATGAATATTTAACATTTTTTCCTTATTACATACTTACTAAAATAATAGTTGATATGCAAAGTGAATATATGTATCAATTATTGTGTAAAAGTGCCAAAAATGAGAAAAAACATTAGTCATCACGAATGACAGCATAAAGGCGCATAAGACACGTCTGACACGTCGTCCAGCTGCGCAGCTCTACTAAAGAGCGGGGATCAGTAATCTGCCGCCCTGTGCACCACGCACTGCGCTCCCCGCACCACTCCCCCTACAATACATACACGTATTGACAAATTAATGTCAGTTTCTTCGTCAGCAAACATTTTACTATGTTGTGTCCGGTAAATATTTATATATTGTAATTATTTTATTGAATACGTAAATATATTATGGAGGAATACATTAAATGTTAACATTGTATTTAGTATATTTACAGAAATATTCACGTAATTGAAAGCAATGTCAACTCATTTTAGAACACGGGAGAGGATAAAAACTTATAAATAGCCTTGTGATGACTAACCTATAGTAAATTTTTTTTATTTATTTTCTTTTATTTCTATTTTCCTACCAAGGTTAAGGTTACGTTAGTTCTCTTTTCCACATTTAAATAATTTAACAAATACATATAAGTCGAAATGGACATCGGGGTGACATCTGCGGATTTCGGGGTTAACCTCTGATTCGGGTTCGGAGCCAGAGACGTCTTTTGAGGTGAGAGATAACTACGCATCATAGATCTTATAGTGGACATGTTCGTTATTATTATCTTTTTGATTTGAGCACTAGATGGAGGTGGTGAATTCGAAGACGCGGGCAGGATCGTCACAGCCTTCATTATTAATAACATACTTTAAATCATTTAACACTTCCAGCGCACAGCCAATACGTACTCTGTCTCCCTCTTCCGTGTATCTCCATTCGATCTCCGTGGCCTTCAGAGTCTCGGGGTCCACCAGCTTCACTTGATCCGTGACCAGCAGAGGCGCTTCTGATTTGATCACCACACCGGGGAAATTCTTCTCTTTGCCAATCTGCATAAACAACCGCAACCGCAATCAGCAAATAAAGTTATAATGCCGAAAATGTAAAACAAAACACAGTTTATAAAAATAATTTAAATTGAAAAATGTGCTTCATTCACAGAGTTGTACAGAGTTCACAATTGAACATAGATGAAACAAACACCTTCTTTAGGTGAGGGATTGGGACACAGCGGAAGTATGTCCCCCTCGCACATATTTAAGACACATTTATAATGCAATTAAAGTATATATTGTTATACAATTAAATCCATTAGTAAACAAAAAGTTTTTTTTTAAATTTCGTTCCAAACTGAGTCTTTAAGTAAAAAAGTTCGTAATAAAGCATGACTTATTTACTTATACTATACTTAATACTTTTAAGAGTTTTTAGTTGGATCTTTACATAATTTTTTCAAAATGTACAAGCTCGTAGGAATTTTTTTAAACAAGTCAAACTTATTAATCAGATCCAGCCGTGGAACAAGACCACGTATGTACCAAAAAATTTATGTTAGTTCATTTCTATATATTTATTTCGGTGCTCTGTGGTTTCATTGTACAAAAATCAATCAAGGATGCCAAAAAATACAATTCATCAAAATTTTATTTTTAGAAATACATTGCAGGTTTAAAAAATTGTAATAATATTTATTCACTCTATCAGACATTAAACTCATCTGTTTACACACTTTTGGTACGACATCACTTGAGGTATCATATCCAGGGGAGATTAGTGATGATTCAACCATTATTTTAACTAGTCACACGTGGTACAGTTATTTGAAGTTTGTGACTGTATCGGTAAATGATAACAGAGATATATAACTATTGTCTAGTACTGATGGTTGCCTGAGAATTAAAAAAAAAATTATCATTCATCGACACAGATACAAATCTCAAATAACTGTTACTGTGTCACCGGTTGAAATACCATCACTAAGGAAGATGTACTATCAAACAAAATTATTAAAAGTTATTAATCTCTCTCTCGGGCCAAGGCGCACCCGTGCACCCTAGCGCGACTGTCCCCAGAGGGCACGGGCGCATATATCTGACGGGTACGTAATTAATTATTTCTCGACGGCCGCGTATCGAATTTGAAAAACGTAATTTTTTCCCAGTAGAGAAAACCCGTGGTGACCCGTCTTTCTATTTTCAACTCAAAAACATAACCGATTGTATTTTAAATCAACAATCAAAACAGAAGTTTTTCTGCCGTCAAAATCGTACAGAAAAGTTGTAGATGTCTCTCCGAACGCGTGTTACGCAATCGAAATTCAAATATTCCGTCATTCAAGGTCACGCACAAAGTTTATTTTTTTCGATTTTCGATTTATTTGTACACGTATACACAAATATATACGATATGTTTTGTGATATTTGTCAGTTTTTGTTGGTTTATGATTCAATTGAATACTAACAGTGATTTATTAACAAAAATACACGCAAATTTGTTGCGTTTATTTGAAATATGTGTATGTGTGAAAGTGTATCATATTATGTGTTATGAGTGCGATGTTCCGTTGTGTGCCATGCCGTGCGACAAAATATACCACACAGAAGATTATTACAAAGGCATCAAATAATATTAGTAGTGTTGTCTCTAAAAATAAATAAAAATTAAATATTATTTTTCCGAAAATGTTGTGCTGGCTACATTATCGTAATTCAAAAAAAGATTTTTTTTTTAATTAAACGATAAAAAAATCATGGCATTTCGACACTTACGATAAAATAATATGAATGTGTGTGTTTTGTTTAATATACGAATGTTTTCGTGGTTTTTTCGTAAAAATAAAAATCACAAAAAATTCAGAAAATCTCTGGCCCTAGCCTCTATTTTATCTATGTTTTTTTGGCCCTAGGCAGGTTAAAGAGTTATAACGATTATTAAAGAACTAAGGGGGAGTTTAAAATTAAGTCAGACAACTGAAGAAAGCGTGCATGTGATTCACCAAATTTAGAAATCTCGACAGAATTGGAATATGTATAGATGAGGATTCCATAAGGTACTGCTAAATACCTAAAGGACACACCATGCAGACGTGCACGGTCAAAAAGTAGCATAAGATGATTAATGTGACATAACATGTATTGATTTATAGCGGAAGAGTCTAAAAATTACTTCAAATTACGAATTACCAGGGTTTTCGAATTATCGGGGTAAATGAACTGTGAAATTAACATTTTGGACCTTTTGTGTTTTAAAATTTTTGAATAAATTGGGTTTTGCTTTATCAAGCAATCTCCCCAGAAATAGAGTTTTCTAATGATATTACTACATAAAATTGCATATAACCACTTGGGCCTTATAATAAATTCAACAACATTTCAGAATGTCAGTTCCTTGGTCAGAGCACATGTCAAAACAATGGTTTACATAGATGGCTATATTGTTGCTTCAAATATTACAAAGACAGTTTGCAGTTTACCGTTCTTAAATGTGTGTTCAGGCCTTCCACAATGACCCAGTTCCTCTCTTGTATGACCTGGCTCACCAACCCGTGCTTCCCTTTGTCTCTACCGACCATTACCTCTACTCGGTCTCCTCTGAAACATCCAATAAAATAATAAGTAAAATAAGATAAAGTGGAAGTAATATAAGATCCCTGAGGTGCATATGTTGCAAATCCATTTATAATAGCGTAAACAATGTACATGTCTTCAGAGACATCTCTTAAATCCAGGACTGGAAAGAAATGTCTAGTAATACAGAGCATAGAGGGATGGAGAATAAAATTATCGAGGAGGCCAAGACCCACTGGCTGCTGTAGTCAATAGTGAGGATGTTACAAGAGAATGAACAAATTAGAAGGTATAGTGATGCCTCCTGTCCAAATAAAAAGAAATTATGAATGCACCCGAATGAGCCGATAAATATACAAAACACACTTCGCTTTGCCATTCCATTTAGTCGCAACCATGCAAACCTGCTCCAATAAACTTAGTTCAAGCATACGAGTATTTATTTTATTTTTGTATTGCGTATGTGCCCGTGACATCAAACACTGAAGGAGACCCGAGATCGAGGTGGACTCCTTAGGGGTAAACCAGAAAGTAACAAAATTTTTCAGACACTCTTTTTTAACTATTTTTGTTACTAGTGGATTGTGAATTTAGTGGTTTTTGTTTGGAATATTTTTTTACTGTTATTTACAAAAAATGTCAAAGCCCAACGAGTGATGTGAAAATTTGCATCATTGCATGCTATTTTAATTTGACCAGGAAATTAATTAAAATGAAGTGACGAAAAAATTACAGATTGGTACAGAGATATTTTGAAACTGAGTAAATGATCGTAAGTGGTTAAAGAATTTTTAAAATGGTGATGACAGTGAGAAATCATCCTTAATGAGAAGACCTTTAAAACTGGATGATGATGTACTGACGTTATAAGTGGGGTTCGATCCTCGTCAAACTATCACAAAATTATCGACTGAGCTTGGTTTATTACGAACAAAAGTATAGGAGTATCTTCGTCGCATTGGTAGAATTATCAAACAAAGAATTTGACTTCCTCACAACTCGTCACTAACCACGCTAAAGCAGCAAAGAACTGTCTGTGCATTTCTCTTGACTTGATATGAAACTCGTTTTTGCAGCGAATTGTTGCAAATTGCGCAATTTTTTTGCGTATGGTGGGATATCACCGGAATGATTAATTGCCAACACCCAGTGAGTCAATCACTGCAGCTGTATACTGTCAACAATAAGAGTGAATGGAACAAAAACTGAGAAAAAACCCATCAGTTTTGGTGAATAACAAAAAAATAACACTCCATTAAGACGACGGGCGGCATCGCTCTGGAAAATAGACTCAAGAAAAGATCACCCACCCTATTCATCGGATAGTGCCCCCTCATTTCTATACATGGAACACTTGCTACGTTATAAAAAAATTATAATTTTAAGTTATGTAAATACCTATACGCCAATGCTTTATGATAAAAAACCTAAAACACCGAAGCTCATTCATGAGTCCACCGAGTAGGAAAGAAGAGTACCTACATAACATTTACTAACAGCCTTGTGATAAAATGTTAATAACCTCAAAACGTAGATCGAATGAGTAACCCTATAAAATACCATATTTTAATATTAAAACTGTCACTCTCTCAGAATCAACTGCGTGTTGCTTTTAAAAATAGTCAAGCTATCGTGAAATACATCTACAAACTCACTGTACGCATTGCCCAGTCTGCGTAGTCTCAGCAGTGATGAGTGTATATGTTTTTCTCATATTAGAATATATATTTTGAACGCGTCGACAATAGAATACTAAGACATACTTTAGAGAGAAGATCAGTGCTGTCAATTTGAGAATTGAAAATTTTGTACAGAAATATTAAGCCTATTAATTTCCCTCTATCTGAAAAACTAAGGATATTGAATTCTTTCATAGGCACGTTGTAATTAATTAAAGAAATGGGTAAATTTAATTTAAAATCAACGATCTTAAAAATTTATGCTGAATTCTATCTGTGGTCTGCACAATTTATAACGTGGGACCATACAACTGAGTTGGCTTCTCACCAAAGTGTTATATAATATTAAAATTGCGTTAAAATTTTATAATCTTTGGCTATTCTCAATATAAAGCCAAGGTTTTTCATTGCTCTATTGAATTACTTTCTTACACAAAGAAGCTCCACTCTCCAACGGGCTCCATAAAGACCTTCTTCCTATGAGTGCCCGGCATATTCTGCTGCCTGAACTGGAAGGTCCATGGACGGTTGGTGGTGAAGCGGTACTTCCTGCGGGCAATAACCCGCTGCTGGTATTGTGGAAAACCTTTCGGAGTGCGGAAGTATACCTGCCAAATAATATAACAGTGGAGAGATTATATTCCTCTTCAGTATTTCTTTAATTTCTAAAACATATTGTAAGTAAAATTCATTGATTAACGTAATAAATTATCATTATAAACTGATAAGGGTCGCTCAGGTGGTTTGGGCATGTTGAGCAAATGAATGATAAAAGAATACTAAGAAATATATATGATGCAAGTATTGACGGCGCCAGAAAGAGATGTCGCGAAAATGTAAGGACTGTTAGTGTTAGTTATAGGTATTATGTGTACCTAATTCTTGGAGCCTCAATAATCATTGAGCTTGCATGTGAAGATGAATAAATGTGAACGAGGCGGGAGTTGTCTCACAACAGAAGAGTGTGGCGCCCCATCCTTTTTGCCTACACCCGTGGGGAAATAGCGTGAGGGTAAGTATAAATTGATAAGCAAAGGTCAACTATGTAGATAGATATGTGGAAAATCTTAAGATCCGTAACATGTATGCTCGCCGTAAAAGAAAAATGAACTGCATATTTTGACATTTCATAGGCAATATATGAGGTTATGCTAGGTTATTAGGTTTGGTCAGGTTAGGTTATTAGGTTTGGTTTGTTTAATTTAGATTACGATTATTTTAGTTAGATTAAATTAACAGGACTTTAAATTATATGGTGAAATACTTATTTTCATTGTATGAACAACGGGACCATCATCTTGGATTATTCCAGTATTTCTAGCCGGTATATAAGCATTCTGATTTTCGCCTACTTTAATAAAAGTATATTATGTCTATTTTGTTTTCGAACCCTCCACTTTCACCATGTGTATCACCTTATCTGACCATCCTTTCAACTTCCACACATATTTATTACTTGCACATCCATTGTATTAATAGCCCAAAAAATTAACACAAATATCAAAACGCGAAAACCTAGGAATGCATAAACTGTTTACCTGTTCATAGCTTCGCTTTATGTATGCTTCCGGTAAATTCGAATACTTAACAGTAAGATCTCCGATTTTGGAGGCTAGGTAGTTGAAAATTCTCATTTTTGTTATTTAAATTTATGCTAATATTAAAATTATTATATGTCAAAACTGAAATCACTGAAATGCATTCAAGCTATCTAATTATCTATGGATGTGTGCGATCATAGATATCCATTCATATATTATGCAATTTGGAGAATATGGGGTATTGTTTATGGGTATGGGTACCCCATTGGGCAAAACTTCAAGCCATGTATTTACTAGGGGACAAATCGCGAAACATTCCGCGCGGCATGTCGCATCAACATCTAGTTTCGGGGACAATGACGCGGTCATTTGACGTGTACACACCGGGACTCACATATTTGTCGCGGAGATGTCGCCCGATGAGGTTATGATGATTAGTGCTGCGCATCTATTTATTCTAACGAGTTTATCGAAACGTATGAGGAGAAAAAGGTGGTGGGTGCGAAATTATTTACTGCAAAGAGAATAAGGATGGATATTCTATGCGATCTTCGAATGTCTGACGGATCTTTTGTGAATTTCACTCGAATGACAACAGCTGATTTTGAAAATTTATTAAAAATAATCGGGCCTTCCATAGCCAAGTAAGACACAATATTCAAACACTATACATATGTATTTAATAACTATATATGCAATACAGAGGAACAATAAATTTAACACCATCGGCTCTCCAACACAAATTCATTTTCTTAATTCTTTTAGTTTCTTATTCAACCACTTGATGCGTCCGCGACCTGCATGTGACGTTCCGCATCGCGTTCTTTTTAAATTATAATATAAGTTTTATTTTAAAATAGGTTTAGGTAATTTTAAATTTCGCGCGGCACCACGGGTTGCCACCCCGCACCGCCAGGGGTTGATAGGGTGCCATTGCGGGTGGGGGAGGCTACCCCCCTCCCCCGCATACACAGAGAGTCGAAGCCGGCGGGCCAAGAACGCCCCCTTGTCCAGTTCCGACCGCGGTCGACGAAGCAGCCTGCGCTGCGCGGGCTCCTGCCCGCGGCAGCCCCTGCGCTCTAGCCGCTGCCACATGTTTTCCGCCACCGACGCCAACGCGGGTCGGCGCCATCAGCGTCGCTTGAAGAGAAGGCGGCTTGCAGCGCCTCGGACCATCCAGGCGATGGCCGCTTCACCACGGCGGGCTCCCGAGGAAGGCCTGACGCTTTTCTGCAGCTCGGCCCCAGCAGTGACCGGAGGGGACCGACGTGCTTCCGCGGCCTGGACCACGTGCGCTTCCCGCGGGTTACCGAGACTCCGGCCAGATGCCTCCAGCCGATCGTGGATCCCGCCGCCGGACGCGCCAGGTCTGGACCACGCGGCGAGCCACCCGCGACATCCAGATGGCGGCCACGAGGGCCTCTGATAGTGGACATGTGTTTTAGTGTGTTGTGATTTTTTTGTTTGAACAGAATGTGAAAGGACAGGACGGACTTATGTGACGGTCGAACTGCTGGCGTTTAGGTTAGGATTAGTTATAGAAATAGTAATAGTGCTTTAGAACGTAAGGTTTAACTGTTTTCCTCTTGTAATAAATGTATACAATATAAACCCGCCGGAGTGTTTGAAATTCCCGCTCCACCTTCCTTGACAAGGCATCTTATTGATAGACTAAGACAAATTAATAAAACCGCCCTATCACACTTTTTCGGAGGTTCAGAACAACCAACAAAGATCACGAGCTGTTTCTTCGGTGCAGTGAAATAAAAAAAACACACGACAACAAGTGCTTCACAGAGATGGCATGGCTGGAACAGGTCAACGAGATTGCCAAACAGCGAGGCAATGATTCTGCGCTCACACAGTGGCTTCTGTCGCATTTTCGGCATGTTATTCCGCCGCAGCGACCGGAAATCGCCATTGCCGTAGAAAAAGAAGGCATTGCCGTACCGCCCTCGTCTGTCGCAGACGCAGAGGACGGTACGGCTGTGAATCCAGCGCTGATGTCGCAGACCACATCGAGCCTGAGACGCACGAGGAAGAAGAAGTTTATATCGGACCACTTACTTCCAGCGATGGACAGCGCTGTGAAGATATCTTCGAAATCACAGATGACACCGATGGAGAAGATAACATCTCACCGCCTTCCGCAAATTCCATCACAGAGGACAGAGATTTTTGTGGCTTTGGCGCAGGAGCCACGCAATATATCGTGCATGAGGTGCACGAAGAAGAAGAACTAGTTAGCGGAACCTCTCCGCGTACTTCCAATAACCTGCTAAAAGACGGAAAGCTCTGAGCACCGTTATCAGACGTTTCGCAATATGAGGCGCGAGATAAATTAAATATTGTCAACGCAGAAGCTGGAATAATTGAGGTAGAGCCTTCAATCAACATCCCGCTTAAGTATGAACCAGAAGCCTCGAGGGCGTTAGACGCAGTCCATATTGAGCCCACTGCTCAAGAAATTACACAATGCAAATCAGATATCCATCTCATCTTCGACCAGCAACAAAACGAGAAAGTTAAAGACACAGAGCGCTATTTAGCTCTATTTAGCTATTTAGCGCTACAGAGCGGATATAAATGAAAATCCCGTACCTGTGTCTGTTTCTCGGAAGCCATTAAACCCGGCCGTTCTGTAAAAGTTCCTGGCCTCCCAAAGGTGCATATTTTCAGTGAAATTGGTTGCCGGGAGCTCCGCCTAGCAACAGAAAATAAACGGTTGTTCGCTAATCCATCCCCACCGCCGCCGAACAGCTATAAAAGCGGTCCGCTTTTACTCCCAGCCAGGATACACTATTCGGAAGGCTCCAACAGTCCTCGCCTTACTAGGAAGTATCCGAGAGGGATTCCTGGCAAACCAAGGAAGCGATATCGCCGCCGCAGTCGAGTGTTCTCCTGCCGGGCCGGGCCATTCATCACCTTTACAATTATTTAAAAAGAATAACGTAAATTCACGTAATCGCACTGCTTTTTATTTGCACTCCTTATTAATTGTGTCATTTGGATGACAATTCATAGGTACAAAATAGCAATATTTATGTGTGAATATCTCAGAAACCTGACGCTTTAGGAGTTTATGAGAGTATAATTTTATATTTGTATAAATGTCTTCTATCGATTTATATAGATTTCATTGTTGGCCGCAATTTTAAAAAAAATTGCGAGTGTATGCAAAAATGTTACAACCCCTTTGAGAATATAGGCGCATTGTGTATTTGTACCCCATTCATGTATGTACTTACTAGCGAAGAGCAAAACTTCATTTCGGAAGGAAGGCTTCAAAATGAACGCTTCTTTTGTATTAAGTACCAAGTAGACCTCATTTGATATACGAATACATATATACATCGAAGTGAAAGCCGCGCGTACGAGGCACATTCTTTCGTTCTGTCGGGAAAAGGACTTTGGCACTCCCGACATTTCAAATAGATAACACTATTCATTCTCAAGAGCCTTCTATCTTGAATCCTACCCAAAAACTGACGAGTAGGTAAACCCAACTGTTCGGGGGATGAGCCAGGATGAAAGAATATAAAATATACATATGTATATATTCAAATCTCACGCCTAGTGACCGAATTCAATTCCACACTAGCAAGTCAACCTTATTTTTATAGCACAAGCGTTTAGCTTAATTGGAAAATAATAAGAATATTGATGGTATACGTATTCCTTGTTTGCATACACATATTCTTTTAATTAAAAATTATATAAAATATCTCTCAAAAAATGACAATAATTGAATCGGGAAAATTGTTCTTAGAACAAACACTTTAGGTACTTTTTGTAGATATTACATATTATTATACAATATTGAAAATAGTAAATTGTCGCCATAGCCATGCCATAGCATAAAAACGTCTATGCGCCATAGTGTGTACTGGTGTGTACACCTTTTTATAAAATTACGTAGGTACATTGAAATTAATAGACAATGAAAACAGCTGATTAGTGACAAAATTTGACGGCAGGGCGCAGCACAGCGTCACGTGAATTTTAATGGCGGTGGATTGGGAGTGATCCCGTGTTGTCTTGTGATTTTTTCAGAAATACTCTATTTGTGAGTATTCAATCTATTCCTCGGGTCATTTCCAGAATAATCGTAAGTTTTGTCAATGTACACCTTATCTATTTTGCTTCTGGCGCTGTCAGAGTGCGGCTTTGAGCCTGGAAGGATTTCTGTCAGATTCAGAACTATCCCCTTTTCGAAGATTCGATTTACTTCTAGGGGTTGGTGTTGTCAGAAATGTTGTGACGTTAAACTGCGCGCCTCTACAGTCGTAGTGTGGTTTGCTTTTAACGTAAAATCAATAATGGAGTTTGTACATATGGTTTGATCGTGAAGCTTTCAATCAGTCTCCCGTAATGTATATTTCACGACTTGAGCCAATTTACTTCATCGATTTTCTAAGGGATAACCGTCCAACGTTTTAGTTTATTTCTGACTCGGTGACCGCGAATAAACTGTATGTCCTCCTTTTCCGATACTTTTGTGCGTTTCGTGTTTCAAAAAATATATAATTATAAAAGTATTATTATTATTGCCTGCATACCATTTTTATAATTATAAATAAATTATGAATGAAGTTGAGCTAAATACAATACATATACACTACTTAATTGTATTTTATGTTAATGAAACTTGAGAAAAATAAATTTATGTAAGTATGTATTTATTAAAAAAAAAAATTTATGACTATTTTTAAAGATAGGCTGTTTTACTTTCACTGGTATTTGCTTATTAACGTCATGTGAAGAGTTCTACATTATGCTAAATTCTATCTTATATTACGCTTCCTTGGAATAATTTACTCATTTCACCAGTATCTTGAGAGGTAATAATTTGTTGCAATAAATTTTTGGATAAATAATTCGTACTACTTATAATAAGTGAAATAATGAAGTGCTAATTGATTTTTTAATATAGTAAAGAGTAAAGTGGTAAAATTTTTATATATTTTGCTCAAATAATGTGATACTAATATACGTGCCTGCTTAAAATAAATAGTTTGACCTAAGATTAGTCCAGGATGTGAAATTGTTCACAAATAATATTTTTTGTGTTTTACATGATTGAGTTTGGTCAACAGGAATCAGAGCCCGAAAGCATGGAACTTTCTATCCTCCGTAATATGAAACAGTGCATCTGAGACTTTATTTTAATAAAATACTGAAATTGCATATTTTTCAATTTTTTTAAATACTAGTGTGGAACCAGTTGCAACAATTTGGTTTATAGTAATCTTCCATAAAAATCAGATTTTTACGAAAACGGGTTGCATGGTTGGTAGAAAATGCATAAATCTATGCTTTAAATGAAAGATTACTATAAACCAAGTTGATGTGACCAGCCCTATGTAGCTGTTGTGTAATTCGCCCCCATTATCTGTAATGTGGATTTAAAAAAAATGGTGCTAATTTAAATTATCCATTATTACACTAAAGTATACAAAGTGCTTTTCTTTTAAAAATGAGTCTAAAAATAAATCTCTTTTATAACCTATTTTGATCCCCAATTTAATAAGTAATTTAATTATAAATCTCATTCAATACATCTCTTTCTGTTGACATTAACATAAAATCTTCCACTCTCCTGTTTTTTTTTAAATGAAAAATTTTCTACATCTAATATGAAATAAAAAGTACAAAACATAAGATCTCTAACAATATTTTTATATGCAGGTATGTTCTGAGAACACAGTTACTGGATTTTTTCGTATGAGAAAGACTACAGATGTCTCTACCATAGTCCCTTCAAATAAACAAAAGGTTCTCAGATTTGGAACATATATAGAACTTTGAAAAATTGATAATGTGTGGATGTTCCTACGATGGAATTAGTGGACGTTGTGTAGAGTGATCACTTAAACCAGCTCATACAGGTCGCAAGCCCTGGGCCATCCTATAAGGAAACTTCCGTAGATGTTTCTTATACAAATAGTTTTGTCTCTGCGAGACTTCCATAATATATCTTAATTTCTAAAATGTATGTTTGCTCCGTTTCATTTTACTTTAGAGTTGACTGTATTGCTTGACCACTATAACTTGGCGTGCGGCGACTTTGTAACTAAAACCCGCCCCGCCCGCACCCGGCGGTAACCCCTCGCCCTGACATTCAGTACAATTTTGTATTTGCTCGGGAGCTGTGACATCTTGATTACCAATATACACTGAATTATTATGTCCAAAACATCCTAAACACTACGGGATGATGCAAGAACAATTGCCAATGAAGTATTAAAGTTTTGCGAAGCTGAAAAAGCAAATAATGGACCGATATTACCGTCTGACAGTTTGACAGATAGAACGGCCGCCATTACGGCTTGGTTTCTTTAGTGCTGCCCGACCAAATTTCTGTTAAAGGCTACGACACCGGTCACCGGACATTCTGTACATTATGTATTGTGTAATAAATTTACACCCTGGCAACTTCTGTTACGCGACAGGGACGCCCTCCCTTGCACACCAATTTATAGTGGTCGCATTCTACACATCCTAGACATTAGTAGCGCACCCCTCCTGCATAAAATGCAAAAATATGTACAACGCAATAATAGTTCTCCACATCAACTACTGTAAGGAGTATACTATTTCTGGCTAATGAAGAAGAATTGAAAAAATTAACAATACTCCAAAATAAAGCATTAAGAATTATACTAAAAAGAAATCGATACACAAAAATCAAAGTGATGCTAGAACGCTTACAGATAATGTTTAGACAAATAATTAAATTTAATGTACTTCTATTTATATATAAAATTATTATATAATGGACACAACAATACCTTTGAATTATTAAGAAAAATAAAAAAAGTTAGAGGGGATAGAACACCACACTCTTTGTCCTGCATTATCGCTTTCATTTTCTTTCATATGCCTGTTTCATCTATTCCTGATGCCTTCAAAGCGTCAATGCGCTTGAATATAAATTTATTAAAAGTGTGTGACATTAAAAATAATATTTACAAACGTTTTAAAACATAGGCTTTCTCCGATATCAGGAACATGGCCCATGCCAACTTCTTTGAAACAAATAAATATCGCTAAGTTAACACTCTTTTAAGGTCTTTGATATGGTTATCTATACTTGATATTTGAGAGTCTTCTAAGAGAGAAAATAAATTTTCCAGTTCGGTGCATGCTAATTAAAATTATAATTTCAATGTCTCCATCAGCCATAAGCCACAATGACTGAATACTGGTTAATCAGTGCTCCCGGAGACAAGACGTGCCAGCAGACATTTGAGACCCTCAACAATGTCACCAGCAAACAGAACAACCTTTCGGCCAACTACAAGTTCCAGATTCCTGACCTTAAGGTAAACTTTTATATCATTATTAATTTTATTTTAACACGGACACCCACATTCAAAGCTAAAACTCATTTTATTTCTTTAATTTTTACTTCCGTTCTTTTAACTCGTGGCGTCAGCTTGCTTGTTTTCTTGACGAAAAAACTTTGGATCGATTTTTAACCCTTTTCCCGTGATCCAATCGAGCTGAAACTTTGCAAGCAGACTCGTGGCGACGATCAAAAAGATCTATTAATTTTTTGTTAAAAAATAATAATAATTATAGTATAATTTTGGATTTTTAGAAATTTTAATGGTTTTTTCAAATTGGAATCATTACAAAAGTTTGATTACTACCAACGGCGCCGGTGGCTCGATAAAGTCACGGAATATTTAAAATTTGAATTACTCCGTCGGTAGGTATAATAGGTACTTCACTATGAAAATTTATGACAATTTTTTCATAGATGACAGCACGCTTCGGTTTTTTGGGAAGAAATCAAATAATAAAGAGATATTTTTAGAGATTTTTGACATAGATATTTGTCTAGACATGTTTCATTTTCAGTCAATCAATTATTACATGATGGTGAACTTAATTTACAAAGAAAGGGAGTAAAATAAAAACTTGTTTTTTTTGGGTTAGTTTTTTTACTTCCTTTCTTTTAACTCGTGGTGTCTGCTTGCTTGATGAAAAAACTTTGGATCGATTTTTAACTCTTTTCCCGTGATCCAATCGAGCTGAAACTTTGCAAGCAGACCCGTGGCGACTATCAAGAATATCTTTCAAATTTTCGTTAAAAAATTAATAAATTTTTGGATTTTTCAAATTTTTAACGGTTTTCTCATACAACTTACTAAGTTGTATGAAAATATTTCAACGCATCTGATAGACACGGAACCTGATTATAGTATAATTTTGGATTTTTGTAATTTTTTTATTACTCCCTTTCGTAGCGTCGCTCGACCGAAGCCCAACGCGCAGGTTAAGCGCCAAACGTCATTTACAGTTTCCACTAGTAAATGAGAAAGGGAGTATAATAAAAACTTGGTTTTTATGGGTTACTTTTTTAATGATCGTCTTGAATTGAATTTTTTCTTTTTCTTAACCTGTTCTTACAAGCTAGTGTCGTGTATACGCAACGAAGCGCATCCTAAATGCACGACTTGGGTAAGGAATGAACAGAAAAATATTACAGTGAAACATGATTATTATGTCAACGTCGCATGTAGAATGATGCGCAAAAGCAATAAGAAACTGGTTTATTGAAAATTTTTTCACAAATTAAAATAGAGTACTAAGTACCTATTTAAAAGTCAGGACAGTTAAGTAAACAACTGGAGCTTATTAATTCTCTGACCTACATCACGTCTGTATCAAAAAATATGAGGTATATTTTTTTAGTGATTTTTACATAATTTTTTATATAAATATAAAACTTAATTAGTGAATGTGATATTCGTAGCACTTTTGGTTATTCGTTATGAATGTAATTAAATGAATTAACTTAGTTTATCACCACTTAATTTTTGGTGGAAACCAACAGTTTTCGGAAACAACATTCCTTCGTTAGGGTATACTCAATACTTCATATTAAGAATACCCTGATGAAGAAACATTGTTTTAGAAACTGGTTGGTTTTTTTACCAAAAATTAAGTGGTGATAAACTAAGCTAATTTGTTTACTTATAAAAAAATGTATTCAACATTGTTGTTGAATTTTCCTACCGGACCATTAATTTCCCTTGAGAGAGTATCAGGTATTTGAGGTCCAGTAATGGTTCAATGAATGGAAGTCCAGATTATTAAAGATGTTGAAAATTGAGGGCATAATCCAAGAACATGGTCCCATTGTTCATACGATGAAAATAAGTATTTCACTATATAATTTAATGTCCTGTTAATTTAATCTTACTAAAATAATCATAATCTAAATTCAACAAACCAAAACTAATAACCTAACCTAACCAAACCTAATAACCCAACCTTAACAAACCTAATAACCTAACCAAACCTAATAACCTAACGTAACCAAACCTAATAACCTAACCTAACCTAACCTAACTTATCCTAACCAAACCTAATAATCTAAAATACAGAAAGTGCCTATGTTCATTTTATTTCTTTAGTCTATAAGTATAAATTTGTCATGTAAACCTTGTATATTGTCTATGATTTACAAATTTTTCCTCAGCCTGCCTACGAAATGCCAAAATATACGGTACATTTTTCGAAAATTTAAAGTGTGATATCTTATTTAATACTTACTATTTAAACGTAAATTATCTTTCATTTTGTTATTAGCACATTGAAAAATATAGTGAAATACTCATTTTCGTTGTATATGCAATGGGACCATGATCTTCATTTAGCTAGCTTGAGGATTGAATTCCGCTACTAGTTAAGCCAGTCAGTTTTGTCGTCGTGCCACATTAAAATGTTTTCATTCGTCGTGTACATTAGATGACGCATTCTATCTTTTTAGGTCGGAACTCTCGATCAGTTGGTCGGGTTGTCGGACGATTTGGGAAAGTTGGACGGATTCGTAGAAGGAGTTACTCGCAAGGTGGCAGCCTATTTAGGAGAGGTGAATACATTTCTTTTATTTATTTTAATTATTTAAGTAATTTTTTAAAATTAATTCAACTGTGAATCTGAATTACTTGTTATTATTCTGTTGGGAAATTTTTCATATTTTTAAAATACCTTCATCTAAATGTGGAGACATCTACAGATCATGCAAATTTTCACAGTGCTGAATTTTTATTCTTCAACATCTGGCATCGAGCCACACATGTTAATTTGCATGCGAAAATATTTAAAATGAAAATTACACATTTCACTATACATACAACACAGTACAGAAAAAATGCTTTACTTTCATTTATCATCTGTGAATTTATGTATTTTCTAAATCAATTTTACTATGTATGTATATAGGATACCTCAACTCCACCATATTTTTAAGAAGGATATTGTTGCTGTGAACACAAAAAGTTATTTCTTTTCAGAAAAAAAATTTAATCAGGGCATTTTGAAGGTAATAAAATACCACCAGACCAGCAATCATATGTAAAAAAAAATATGATTTATTTTACATATGATCTTTTGTAATTACAGCAATGATATTCGGATTAAGAGAAATTTCCATTTCAATTCAATCATTACAACTTTCGACACAAGAATATCTAACTCTAACAATACAATCAACCCCCCGTATTCTCTGGATAATAACATTTTCATGATACACTAAGACAAAATAGATGGATACTTATTTATGTACGCATCAAGTCTCTATGAGAAGTGCCGAGGCATCTGTCAAATGTTATCACGTAAAAATTGACGAAGTATGTTACTATATAATACCGGTCATTATATCATTTTGAATATAACGCAAACCTATTGGTTTGCTTTACATCAAACTCAATCAAGGACTTCATTATAAGAGATACAATTGGATGATTCTTTTTAATTAAATTTTTAGTTTGCTTCATTTCTTTTTTGATGGCATTGACTCGTGCCATTAAAATAGATTATAGTAGGTATATTAAAGAATTATTCTTAATTATCACTGTGTCGGACCAGGTTCTGGAAGATCAACGAGACAAGCTCCATGAAAACTTGATGGCTAACAACAGTAAGTACTGCCCCAATTTTTTTTTAATCATTTGGATTATTTTTTTAAAAAATTATTCCTTTTTATATAATCTTATAAAAGAGACTTGTTTTCTTAGTGTACTCAAAAAATTATTTCTGTTACATGCGGTATATAAAGTGCATTATTAACTATCAAAGTGCAAAAATATTTTTCTAAATAGTGTTTAACTTTAAAATATAATAAAGCACATGAAAATCACGGTTATGGCATAGTATTGGCTGTATTGGTAAGATAATTTGAGGCCATCAATGTTTAATATAGGTTGTTCCTTTTATGAGGTTTTTTTTTTTGAATTGGCAACACTTTGTCCAGCGACAGCCAATTTGACAGGTGACTTGTGCTCAGTTTGGTTTGCCATTTCATTGTGAATAGACCTACGCCAGAACAATGCTTGCAAGTTGCGCAAATTTATTTTGATAATCGTGGTATCGTAATCATATTCTAACACCAAAGAATAAAATTGTCTTTTCAATAAAACCAATACCATGGACAATACCATGGTTTTTATTTATTTCATTTTGAAGTCGGTGATTTTAAATAAATTTTGTAATTCTATCGTGATTAAATTCATTATTTAAGTTGGTGCATTCAATGTCATTATAATAAAAATTCTTTATTTAGTTGTAAATTAATATATTAATATAAAAGAAAAATATTGCTACACAAGGTTAGTTTAGGTCAATTAAATAACAAATCCTAGTGAAGATTATCTGAAATTGAAATACTGAAACTATGTTTCTAGTGCAGTATTTTACATAACTAAAAAGTAAATAAATTTAATTAGTTAGTTTTTTATCAGCTTATGTCCAACCACAAAGTTAACCCTATAAACATCGAAAAATGTTAAAATGTAATTTGCTGTTATAAATTATTTTATTTAGCAAATCCTTTACATTAAGTTTTGTGAACAAATTTAGTTAAATTTGTTAGTCACAAAACTTCATGTAATGACTTTGTGTCATCGGCAAACAAACATTCAGCTGCATCAGAAATTTTTGATACAATACTTTGGGATTTATGATAATTTTTTTTTTTTGCCTTTTTATTTTTTTTCTGTTGTGTATGTACGTATATGTTTTTTTTTTAATCAATCTGATTTGCCACACGTGTCCGCTTGCTTTGCTTCAGTGAGCTGTTTAGTTGTTCACTTCATATTTCTAATATCCTTAGGATTATGCATAACGACTGGAGCATTTCCATGTATTTGTGAGAAAATGTATGTTTATAGAAGTGTATTTTGGAAATTGAATATGAAGAACTTTTTGTGTAATTTAGAAATTTATTTAATTTTGTTCATGTTTGACATGTTATCACTTTTCAAATGTTTGTTTCCCCTGTAGTTGTCCGCTTTTATTATTATTCACGTCTAGAGTAATTTGTTGTTTATGTATTTATTTATTAATAATGCATACTCTGAATTAGGCTTTTACGTAGTATGAAACAAAAGTGTTCAAATCTTCAAGTAGCGTAGCTATCTAAGTACATAAGAATAAATTTTAAAAAAATATATGAAGGAATATCAACAATAAAAATACAATAAGTAATAGATTAATTATGTAGACAAAGTATAAAAATAGAAAATAAGTAGATTTGTTTTCTTATATGTGCAGAATGTACAAGCATTAAATGTGTCAAAAGAGGTATAGTGTTTATTTAGGCGGTGCAATCTATGTATAGGTGAATTCATAATACATGCGTAAAATAGCTCACCATGTCATGAAACAGACTGCCCAGGTACTCTGTAAGTAATCATTCAGGGGAGTCCAACAAACCGTTAATAATTTTACAGACAAATTAAATCACTTACAGTTCTCCTACACGACAGCCCCGCTAAGTTAAGTGCACTCAATTAGAAATCATAATTAATTTGGTCTGAAGAAATATATAATTTATAATTTATTAATCTTAAAAATTTATTGTGAACTCTTTCGATCCTGAATGAATGAACTCTACGGAACAGCGACCATAGAGTGGAATCATATTCTAGATTGCTACGAACAAGAGGTATATACAGAGCCTTAAATGTATGTATAGAGTTATGAATGACATGGAATTATTTGCCATGTACAATATTATTTTGTTGATCTGCTATGGTTCTTACATTGTGATAATAGTCACTTTGTCTTTGATGAGTTTCTTTTATTTCGTATGCCAACTATGTAAGTGTACACATGATTTCATTAAATTAGTAAGTTTTATTATTTAGAAGAATTTAAATATTTTCCGAATCCATTTCAGCAAATTTAAATATATAAATGTTTTTACTTATATTAGGAGTTACACCATCCTAGGAGACTGAAATTTAGGCAGAGATTGGGTGACTTTTTTTTTACAAGGATTTACAATTTAATAATTATTTAAAAAAAAAACGCTTATTAGGGGGTACATATCGAACTATTTTATGAGAAAATTTTTGAAAAAAAAAAATTTCTTCTCAAAAACGTGACGTATGCAATATTCTCCCAAGCACATTTATCCGAGATAGAAAAAAAGGTCATGTATTTATTTAGTAATGATTTATCTATGATGCAGTTTATAGATTTTTTAATCCGATGAATCATTTATTATTAACAATTGTTTATAAAACAAATTTAATGGATTTTTATTTTTCAATCCGCTCTCTATTTTAGAATTCTTTTTCAAATCTGATATTTCATTTCTTAATAAATACACGACCTGCTTTTTTGTCTTGGATAAACGTGCACTGTGGAATGTTGCATCTCAGTCACGGCAGAAGAGCTGCATAACTAAAACATATATACATTTATGGGTATAGCGTTGTTAATCTACACGAATAATTTAAATGAGAATCTCGTGTCCGTTTATCAGTCTATACAACATGTCACGTAATTAACGCAAACCCTGAAAGTAATTTGTTAAAAATTGGCTACTGATCTAAAATGTTCAAGCAACCATGACCTAATATCAATAGTTGTGGAGATGTGCTATACCAAAGTTTGCATTTTTTTTCAATATTTCTGACCTATTTTTTGAAAAAAGTTGAACTATCGTTACAGTAACTTATATCGATTATGAAAAATCATTTGCTTCAATAAAACTTAAATAAAATGATAAAAACATTACAAAAATTTAAAAAAGTTTTTTTTTTTACAAGGTTTTTATCATTTTATTTAAGTTGTATTGAAGCAAATGAATTTTTCGTACTCGATATAAGTTACTGTAATGATAGTTCAACTTTTTTCAAAAAATAAGTCAGAAATATTGAAAATTTTTTGACAACTCCGATATTGCATATCTCCATAACTATTGATATTAGGTCACGGTTGCTTGAACATTTTAGACCAGTAGCCGATTCTTAACAAAGCACTTTCAAGGTTTGCGTTAATCACGTGACATGTTGTATAAACATGTGCACACTGTGCAGAAGGAGATGAAAGGTTCTAAGGGTCCAGTATAGGTCTTACAAGCGGTATCTTTTCAGGCTGGATGACGTAATTCTATCTGTGGGTATGGTATTGGGTACCGGCTGGGTTGGTATGGGGCATTGAAAAAAGATGGCTATAGAAGAAAGTTTTGTAAAAATTTTAGACGGTTATCAAGAGTCAAAATTATAATGATCATTTATTTAAATTCAAAACATAATTTTTATTCAAACATTGTACCATACATACAGGGTGTAACAGAGCTAGTCCACAATACTTTACAGGTGGATTCCTGCCTTGATTATGAGTCGAAAATGTTCAAGCAACCATCAATAGTTATGGAGTTATGCAATATCAATGTTTGCATTTTTTTTTTAAATATTTCTGACTATTGATATTAGGTCATGGTTGCTTGAACATTTTCGACTCATAACCAAAGCAGGAATCCACCTGTTAAGTGTTGTGGACTAGTTCTGTTACACTCTGCATAATATTTGAGTTATTTATAACTACTATAGTTTTAAGAATTGCAGTCCCTCTCATCGTCAGACAAAATTTTGTCAATCTATTGGGGTAATGACAAAAAAAATTTTTTTTTTCATTAATTGAAGCCATTATTAATTTTGTGGAAAAACATTTCTATTTCTGCATATTTTAAGAAATCATTTTGAAAACGCAATATGTATTGTGCTAATACAAAGATCGCGACATTTCTATTACAAATGTAGACCTCTTTTTGTTTAAGGGGTTACGTGTAGTGAGACGTGAAAAATAGACATATTCAAGATTTTTTTTTGAACGGTTGTGTAATGTTTTTATTCAATACATAATACCAAAGTTTTACGCTATATTTCAAGTAACTAAACCGAAAATTTCAAATAGAATTATTAATACTGGACCATGATAGCAGCAGATTCTTGACCCCTGTCTTGCAAATAGTGCCTCGCGTTGTCCATCAGTACTTAGTGGTTTATCTAAACTTAATGAAACAAAAAAAAATTAGTAATTCAATAGTTTATCTTGTGCTTAATCGTAGCTTTTTTTTTTCAAATTTAGCAAAATGGCGGTGATTGAAAGCTTAATTGTGAATTTTGCAGGAAAAAATCACTAATTTATTATTTATTAAAAAAAAAGTTCTTCACTTAAGCACAACTTTTTAATGCCTAGATGTATAAATGTATAAATTTAATTTAAATCTGTCGAATAGTTTTTAAAATATCGTGAACACCGTTTTTGAAAATGTTATTTGAGAAACTGCGTTTAAAGTTTTATACATAAATAATTAATACAAATACAATTTAAAAAATTACTTGCATAGAGTCGTCTCTTCCTGGTCCACATAATAGATCTTCCGATGTGTAAGCCTCCAGCAGTAAATATCCTAATAAAGTTAAAGATTATGTACTATTATCTTCTGGTACAGTATTGTCTGTTTGTAATTTTATTTTTTTAGCTGACGCACTACTAACACTGTAATCTCGTTCCGCAATTTTCGGATTAAAAACATTTTTTCTCTTGGTGTTACACGATTTACGATAGCTATCAAATTGACAATGTTTTCTTGAAACTTTTTGATTATGACGTTCCATTATAAATTTTTGAAAATGATTATAAACACACACTCAACTATCTATCGACTGCTCGGTTTCACTGCCACTGAAATACTAAATCAAATTTCAGTTAGCATAATGGGTCTTATGTCAAATAGAAATACAAAATAAATTAGCTTGTTGTTCTTGTGGTTATGTCAAATATGGGTCTTATGTCAAATAGAAATACAAAATAAAGTAGCTTGTTGGTCTTGTGGTTAGGACACTCGCCTCGTGATCTAATGGTCGCGGGTTCGAATCTCAGCCCAGACTAGGAAGTTAGTCCTATTTTCATAGCACAAGCGTTTAGCTTAGTTTGAAAATAGTAAGAATATTGATGTGACACGTATTCCGTGTTCGCATCTCTATTTATTTTAAAATAAAAAAAAAAAAAAAAAAAATTTCATACATTATTCTTAGAATTACTCTTACATTTATGTGAAGTACTAGAATATGTAGTTAAAAATGATCTATTTGTTAGCTATGATAGTTAGACCTCTTTCCATTGAAGGACAATTGAATTAGTGTGTGTAAGTCGTGCGTACGACGAACATTGTTTTGTCGTGTTGGTGTTTACGGATATAAACACGAAAAAAACTAAACAATGTGCCTCGTACACACAACTTACACACACTAATTCGATTGTCTTTCTTAAACTGAAAGAGGTATACCCAATATTGACAAATTTGTTATTCTCACTTGCGAAAAAAGTCGAAATAATTTTTCAATATCTTCAAATTTCAAAAAAAATTTCGAACAGGTGAACTAATTGATTTACGGTGCAAGAGGCTAAAAATTATTACAAATTATCAGGGTTAATCTACAATGAAATTAACATTTTGGGACTTGGGTTTGAAAATTTTTGAATTACAGCGAATTTCGAATTAATGAGGTTTTATTGTATATGCAAATGTAAAATATATATCAATGTTAATATGTAAATACGGGTTTCATAGATAAATAAATAAATCGTATCCTCTTACATTGTCACACTCTACTTATATCTTTAACCGTCAGAAGTCTATGACGTCAGATCCAAGGGAAGTCTACAATTGGCATAATTTTCTTATATATGTATGTTAATTTCAAGATTTGCTATTCTTTTTCTCAAAGTTGAATAAGTTAATATTTCTAAGTTCTATGGAGCATGCTTTGAATTTGAGGGGTGTATCGTGACAAGAACCTAGGATTAATTTTAGGCGCTGCGTGGCTCATTAAACTTTGCCGTGCACTGCACAGAATTCTTTGCGTATCATTCTTTCAAAATAAATGACCACTAAAACATCTCCCAAAATTTTTTGACACCACGAAAAATGAACCATGTGTTTCCAACGTGGACTGTTTGAATCGTGAAGTTGTTTTTAATAATCCGTGTGTTTGAGACTTGCTTCAGTACACTTTAGGGGCTCAGTACCTAATAAGATCTATTGTTTATTTTATTGCTAAGCTGAGAATGTGCAAAATATTCAATCAAGAAAAAATTTGCTTTTGGATTCCAACCAATGTAAAAGTTTTAAGTCGTCAGCACATTTCTTACGTTGCGGTTACGGAAGCTTTGTAAAACGACTGTGATGAGGAAGACTTAACCTCAATTACGATGAAATTCTTGTTCAGGGGGACTGATACATTATTTGATATATCAAAATGATCACAATTATAACGGGTTTGATTATGTTTACAAATGCCTTTCCCTAGAAGCACCCGCAAAGTCTTCAGCGTACATCTGCTCACACTAGCGCTAGTTTCACCTTGTTCATGTCCGATAGTTTGCTGTTCCCGACCGGCCGATGCCATCACCACCGCTTGATTATTATTTTGTTGTCATAATAGTTTATTTTAAATTCAGCTTTTTTATTTTATTTAATTTTTTTCTTTTATCCTTCCCTGTTGTATATATTTGTTTTATTTAAGTTTTTTTTTTTTTTTTAAATGTTATTAAAACAATGGCTAGTTTTCGAGTGGTGTTACTTGACTTGGTCATAATGTTGACATTCTACGAGTCATGTCTTATATAATTCATTCGTTTATTGATTTTTATGAAGGTCAATGCACACTGTTTAGTCCCTGAGAGTTATCGATAATGCATTGACCATCAGTCATTCAAGGCTACATGCATTTATTTTCTGATTTCTCATTATTTAATTTTTAATGTATGTACCGAGTGTCACATAGCTAGTTGTTCAAACAGGTTAGATAATAAATGTAGTATAGGGTGTTACATGTTATAAGTTTTTTTAAAAAAATATAGCAAATTAGTCAATAATGTACAGTGGTACTTCGGTATAATTCTTTCATCCGTTCCAGATCCTTGAGCTTATAGCGAACAGGACATATATCAAACAAATTTTTCCCGTAAGAAATAAAGGGAAAACGATTGATCCGTTCCTATGGAAAAAAAATCTATTGTTATTGGTATACTTTTACATTGATAGGATTGTATAAAATAATTTAAAAATTCTTTAATATTAAAATGCATAAATTCAAAAGCAATTAGATGAAATAAATGAAAATTTAACAAACTTAAATTTTTCTTTTAAAGGCCGTCTATTATTTTTAATCATTATTTTAGATAGAGATTCGTATACGGAAATCCTTGAAGTTTGGACAACTAGTTATACGAGACTCTGTATATTTAATTTTTTTTTTTTCGTATGGTCTTCATCACTCACGTTTGCTTTAAATTTTAACATTTGAGGACATCAATATCAAATTAACATAAAATCAGTATCACCTACACAGGTGCCCTTGTTTAGGGTCTCTGTATTGATATTTCTCTCATAACTTAATGATTTTTTTATTTGTGATATTAGCTATATTTAATCTAAAATAATATTTACTACTTCTTTCCATTTCTGAATCGACTAGGCGTTTACCTGTTTTTAGCAATGCTTTGCGGTGACTAATACATTTTTTCTTACCAACTAACAAAAGTCACGGAAGCGGACACGCAACCAACGGCAAAAGAAATGGCAGTTAGGCATTCTCCCATGGCCGAGGAATGCAACCGCAGGTTTTCTCTGGATTCCAACCTTCACAGTCCCGTATCTCCCGTCGCAAGTGTCGCCGCCGTTGCTGGCAAAAGAAAGAAAAGCTGACACAGATTTTGCTGTACTGCTCCGAATGACAGTACAGATAGCCCGATGCCAGAAGAAGACACGAGATCCGGCTCGGTCACGCCCCTGAGTGATTCAGCCTTCGGTAGCCAGGGCGGCGACAGAGAGAAGGAGAGGTGGAGGGAGAGGGATTGCGAGAGGGACAGCACCAGCAGTGGACGGGGATCCCCGTTCCACTGGCACAACGAGGATGTGGCTAATATTCCATCTCCACCCGGAATCGGCCACCCGTTAGAGCCAGGTTGTTTGAGATGGACGAAACAATGCCGCGCTTTTGGGGCTAATATTTCTCTCACTGCGTCAATTAATTTTTAATTAACGCGTTTCGAAAGCGTTAAGCAATTTAGTTATACACTTCTTACACGTAATAAATAATTATTATCTGTATATATTTAAATAATGTGTTGATTATAACATTTTTTATTTTTATTGATGTTTAAAATTTGGCATTTTCATTTGCTTCATTATTCTTTCTAAAGAATAAAGAAGTCGGCTGTTACCTACCACACCACGTAAGTCAGACATTGCGGCATTTTGACATGCATTTATCAACACCAAATTGATTTTTTTAAATTCACAATTGTCTTATTTACGATAACTATAGTAAAATAACCTTTTAGTGTAATTTCTGACTAATTATATTGAGACTATTGAATATATAAGGGTAAGTCAAAAATGATCCACACTTTTCGTTGTACAATTTAGGGGTTCAACATGTACAGCATTTTTCTTCTAGTCATCTCCCTTGTCAATGCACTTGGTCCTGCCATATTCCTTCCATGAAGGTTTTCTGTCTGTCACAAAGCCACTTTTGCACATCTATCTCTGGGAATATGCACAGACTTTACGGAAGCCAAGCTCACCGTGAATGATTCGAAGGGCAGAACCTGACTTGTATTGATTTAACGTTACGGCTTACCATGAGGCCAAATTAATGCATCGAAATACTTCACAAAAACACCCAGGCTTGAGAAAATGGCATAGATGTAATGTGACCTCACCAGGAATCCAACCTAGAACCTCCAGAACTTTTCAAAGACAACACTACCTCACCGATGGTATTCGCTAGAACCATCTCTCGGGTTAGCTGAATCTTGTCATCCGTGATGAAGGTTGACAGGCGTTCCGTTACCTCTTCCTGCGTCACATTTGTCCATTCATTTTAAAACTTCACGATCCACAAAAAAAATCTATAAAAACTAAAAGAAGCAGTGTCACCGTATTGTGATAAAATATTATGATGCATTTCAGCCCCTTTCATACCCTCTGACCAGAGAAATTGAATCACTGCTCGTTGCGTTTCTTTAGTGCAAACTGCTAGCGGAATGGCTATGTTTATATTGAAAAAGCTGGAAGGCAAATGACGCGATCAGGATCAAGTTTCGCACACTTGTGAAGATGTGTTATGGCGTAAGTGTAGATAATTTTTGACTCGCCCTCGTATATAGGGCTGGTTATTATCGCACTCCAACATCGTAATTAGAGAAAACCTGATAATTATTTTCCTAACCACATATGGCAGATTTGTTATTACGATTTATCAGAAATTTATTTCATTCCTTGTATACAATTTATTTCAATGATTTTTAGAGTTGACGGTATATGTGGAACGGCATCAGCGATTCTGACAGTGTATTTATATAACGTTAAATACTATTTATTGTTTGAAAGATGTTTTTGGATCGTTGTCAGTATCAAATTGAATATCACTAAAAAAAAACAGAATTTCTGAATTTAGATTAAACCTGGAATGAATCAACGGGTTCTACCGTGTAGCAGTAATGACATATTATACAGAAAACTGTTGATGAACTGGAGCTCTTTTCAAAAATAACATTTAACATTAAATAATATTTTTCTTAATCCCCTTGTTAGGATAACATGATAAACATTTTAGAATATTATTTAATAAAACTGTTATTTCGTTTCACCCTATATTCTACATTATTCCTGTTAAATAAATATCCCAGTACAGGCCAATAAAAATAAACCTCCCAATATAAGCCTGTAAAAATAAACGTCCCAGTACAGGCCAGTAAAAATTCACATCCCAGTATAGTCCGGTAAAAATAAACATCCCAGTCTTTTTCTTCCTGGCACAACTCATTGCCTAGGTAGGCTGTTGGGGTCGGCTCTAAAATAAACATCACAAGATGGTTGGCTGATAAAAATAAACATCCTTGTACAGATCTGTAAAAATAAATGTCCCAGTACACGTCTGTAAAATTAAATGTCCCAGTACAGGCCTGTAAAAATAAAAGTCGCAATATAGGGCAGTAAAAATAAACATCCCGGTACATGCCAGTAAAATTAAACATCCCAGTAGAGGCTAGTAAAAATAAACATCCCAGTACAGGTCATTAAAATAATGATGTAATAATAAATAATGTCTCAAACCCATCTATTTTTTAGTGCCCTATTTGAAGCAATGCATACGTGGCATAACATAGAGTTTAACAAAGTCGCTACGTCTGTTAACCAAAAAGGTTCATTGTTTTTTGGGAGTTGGGGATGATCCTAGACGACTCTTATTTTGTGTTTACTTAAAACTGTAAAAGAAAATTGTTTTTGTACAAAGTTTTGCCCAACCACCCCGGATAACCGAGTCTCTGTATATTATCGGCTAGTACGAATCTACGGGGAGGTTTTTTTTTGCTTGCTTAAGTTGTGTTGGAACCGCTACACGCTCCACATGCAGTTTGAGCTTGATCATTATGTAATTTATTCGGATTTATTATTTTAGAGTTTGAATGTGAGACTATAGCCCCAAAAGTGCGGTGTGGTTTTGCCGATCGCATTCGAAGCGCTTTAAAGTGATTGTTGTTTTGTGCACAGCTTTGCGTCACCCCCATCGGACAATACAGTTTGTCTCTATTAGCACAGCATTACGTATTCAATTCCACTTTCCTTTATTGTATTTACTCTACAATCAGCTTTCAGTGTGAAAATGACGTGGAAATGAACGTGATCGTACCATTCATTATTCTGTAAATGTTTGCTGTAGACATCTATATTTGTTTGTATACATTTCTATGAGCGGCACATTGTATTGATTGGAAAGCAATGCATATTTATGTTTCTTTGAAGGACTGTATTGATTGTCGTTCCCTGTCTTATCTTTAAATCAACTCCAATGCCATACTATACTATATATACTAGAAACTCGCCCCCCTCCCTGATCATGTATATTATATATATCACGAGCCCCTTTATGTCTGTGTTTAAGTTAAATTTGGAACAATCGGTTAAATGATGTTTTATCTGTCATTGTCAAATTGACTTATCTATGGTTATGTCCTATTTGTGTTATCCTTTAATTGTGGGAGACATTTAAATATTTTTTTGTATTTCATTTTACTAAGCGATTGTGTCTCCCTGTTGGATGACCGAATTAAATAATAAAAAAAAAATTAAATTACATTTTGAAAATGACTATTACCAATGTAATAAAACTATATTGCTTTTACATTTATCTAATATTTTTTGTAGTGTACTTAATTCAATTTTATTTAGCCAGTTTTAAATAAAAAATTATATACAGGGTGTTTCGTACCAGGGGCGCGCAGTGAGAACATTGAAGCATGACTTTTTCCGAAGCATACATTTGGAAAAAAAAATTAAATTAAATATTTATGTGGCAGAATTCATAATATTCTGCCACATAAAATTTAATTTCACACTTTTTCCCAAATATATGCTTAGAAAAAAGTCATGCTTCAATGTTCTCACTGCACGCACCTGTCTCGTACCCAGTAGCAAAAACTTCAGGGGAGTCTTCTTCATTCAATTTTGAATAGAAAATATTCTTTACATTTTGTATGAAATGTCAACAGTTGGAGATTGTTGACATTAGATTAATTAATTCTTCGAGTAGCGACAGGTTTCTTGTGTTTATCTGAGAAAAACTCAGTGGGATATTGCCGCCTTTGCTCTTATTCCCCTGGTATACAAATGGTGTATTGAATAGTAAAAGGACATAACTACTCATGATACAAAAACATTTCCAAATGCACTTTCTGGGAAATGGTTTTAATTGAATACTAGCTGTAACCCGTCAAAAATGACGGTACTTTTACATTCCGATTCCTAAAGAATAAGTATTTACTTATTTATAGCCGACACACATGAAACAGTAATAATGACATCAGAATATTTGAACACTTTTTTTTATATTTCCCCGGCAGTTAATGGCACCTACTATTTTAAACCTTGGCGATTGTGCATGCGTAAAACTAACGCGACAATATAATTAATTAATTGATATTTTAAATAAAATAAAATCAGAAATAAAATGAGAAAAAAAAAATCCCGTACTGGGTATCAAACCCGAGTCCCCTGGGTGGGAGCCGGATATCCTGCCACTACGCCATCGACTGCAGAGAAATGTTTATAAGTACTTACTGTATAGGTCTTTTCATATAAACTTGCAATTTAGTTAATGTGGGTACAGTGCGTAATGCGCGCATCGTTTCATTGTGTTAGGTTTACGGATACGTCCAACTCGACAAGTCATAAATATTAAAAAAAAGAGTGAATTTTGAAATCGCTTATCTACTATGGCTAGAATGCAACCACTATAAATTGGCGTGCGAGGGAGGGCGTCCCTGTCGCGTAACAGAAGTTGCCAGGGTGTAAATTTATTACACAATACATAATGTACAGAGCGTCCGGTGACCGGTGTCAGAGTCTTTAATAGAAATTTGGTCGGGCAACACTAAAGAAACGAATTAGTAATGGCGCCCGCTCAATCTGTCAAACGGTAATATCGGTCCATTAATATATCGTAATCAGTATATCGGTAATCAAGATGTCACAGCTCCTGAAATTGAACTGAATGACAGGGCGAGGGGTTACCGCCGGGTGTGGGCGGGGTGGGTTTTAGTTCCAAATTCGCCGCACGCCAATTTACTTTTCTAATACTTTACTTACTTTTTCACTAATTGAAAAATATTTTGATACAAAATATTGCGCATAGAAATTTGTATATCCAGTAGCGCGCAGCGGAGATATAACAAGAATAAAAAAATATAAAGTCATTTTTGGGAAATTTATGGAATTTTTATTTTTCTTGGGCATTAACATTTCGACAAATCCACAAGCGTTGTTCAAACTAACTTAAAATATACTATTATGCATATTAATTGAATATTCCTGGGCAGGGGTAGTGTCAGCGATTTGAGGAGAGTGGGAGGTGAGAGGGGTCGAAATAAGGGAATATTGTTAATAAAGGTGACTTACAGGGTGACAAAATTTTTGATTTTAATTTTTTGTTAATTTCTAATATTTTCTCAGCGGACAATATATTATTTATAATAAATTTCTAGGTGAATAGAGAATTAATTGTACATATTTTACTTGAGCATCACAAAATGTAAAATCCAGACGCAATAGACAATTTCAACAATAGATTTCTAATTATGTCACATACAGAATGTATATTTTAACCGATGGTACTTTAACCATATATCCTAAATCTTGTATATAACGTTATGTGAACCGTTTGTATGCGAGTGTTCTCCTCGTTCTCTATGATTTCACATTTTACTTCTATGCTGATTTTTATTCAGAGACATTCTTGCGAGGGTTACTAAACTTTGCACTAAAAAAATTCACAAATATGTCTGAACACAAATTTGGAGAAATGTACAAATAAAAGTAACACTGAGATGCTGACGGAACGAGTCCTAAGCACAGACTGATAGGCGAAAAGTAGTGCAGCTAGCACAAAGGACATGTTTAATCCATATCGCTCGTTATACGGAACGTCGCGCGCAGATCGAGTAGTTGTTCTTGTTAAGCGAGGTTCCACTGTATTCGACATTATATTACTTTCAACATAAATATATAATTTCAATTTGTTGCGTCAATTTTTGGGAAAACACAAATGTACCCTCATAGGTTTTCACTGCCATGAGATATTCTTTACACTGGTGTTGATTAGTTTTTGTCATAGCCGGCTGATGGTGGCGTGACACTTGACTATGATAAAAACGAGTCACAGGAAAAAAAATCACGGGAATTGATTTTGTGAAATAATTAATTAATTTATTTAATCTCTACAGTGTGTTGAGACAGGCAAAGGCTCGATCAATTTTGCTATTGTGCTATGTGACACTAATTGTCCAAAAAATGTGTAAAATGTATGTTTTCTTTCATTAATCGTTATC
This sequence comes from Agrypnia vestita, assembly GCA_016648135.1. Lineage (NCBI taxonomy): Eukaryota > Metazoa > Arthropoda > Insecta > Trichoptera > Phryganeidae > Agrypnia > Agrypnia vestita. Next base: position 43,813 of record JADDOH010009397.1, read on the forward strand.
GACATTGATTTGTTTACCTCATTTTTAGTTATGTCTTAATATCTCCTTCTCACGAGCATATTACGTTTCAGCTATATGTAATTAATATAAGTATTTTATACATCTAAGCCACTCCTCTTTTTATATTTTGGCTATTCAAAAGATTTTGTCTGCTTTGTGTACAGTTATCACTATTCCATTTTTTTGCTAGGAGTGAATTATTTATATATTGAAAAAATTTCCACCGTGCAGTAATTTTTTTCATCAAAAGATTGTGGGATCAATGTTTTATTTATTTTCTTCAATATATACGCTGTACATTATCGCTTTGGCTATTTCGAAATAATGCTAATGCAATGTCCGCCTTTTCAAATGTATTTAAACGAAAAGTAATCTCAAAATTGAATTTGACTCGAGATGGAATAAATTGTCTGAATTTGTGGGATTAATGTTCGTAATTTATTTATAGGCGATCTTCCATCGTACATCACTCGTTTCCAATGGGACATGGCCAAGTATCCCATCAAGCAGAGTCTGAGGAATATTGCCGATATCATCAGTAAACAGGTCGGTACTAATATTGTACTTTCATTTTATTTGTTCTGCATTACTCATTTAGTTATTACAAAATGATTCACGTTGATTCTTCCATTACAGTAAGTTGTGTTAGATTGTGATTATATCTGTTATAATTAGGGAATGCAATCTGGACTATCCGTAAACCGAAAAATCCGTATATCCGCACATTTTTACCTAGACCTAGACATACCTAGACCTCCAAATCCGGATTTGAAAATCGAATCCGGATTATTTGAATAATAAGAAATTTTAACAAAAAAATCGAAACGAGCGAGTTCGCTGTTCGCGTGTCTCGTGAGTGTCGACTCTGGAGGTTTGCGGGACCAAGCATCTTCAGTGCATTCCGCCTACAAGCGTTGAATCAGAGCGTGCTTTTTCCGCAGCAGGAATTTTGTGCAATTCACAGCAAGTTAAACGACAGCACTTTAGATGCCTTTTTATTTTTGAAGTCACATTTTAAGTCTCAAAAAAAAGGAGTCTATTTATCTTTATTTCTGTTCTTCAGAGTTTCGTTTAATTTGTACCTGTTGATTATTTTATTAACGTTACTCAGCACGCGAGTCACAGACTGATTATTTTAATAAGAATAACACCATAATTATTGTATTTAATTATAATAGTTTGAATAATTCCAAATAACCAAAAAATTAAAAAAATAATTTTATTCGATTTTCGTATGCTTTTATTTTAATCCGTAAAATCCGGATTTTAAAACAGAATGGATTTGCATTCCTTAGTTATAACATTACGTAAATATCACTGTACTACGCAGATGGGTCTTCTCTTGATGCAAAGGACAGTGCAGAATTGATTTGAATAAAAATTGAATAAAAAATATTGGTAGCAAAGACTACGCCATCACAATGTTTCCAATTTTTTATAATTTTTATATCATGAAAGATATGTCACTTGCCTTACTGCTCATTATCACGTGGTTTTCGACATTGCCATTATGTGCAGGTAATCCTCCAATTGTGAATGCCAAGTTTTCTTCATATTTTGGTTGACCCATCTTCTTAGAGCTTTTCCTTGCGGTTCTGCTGATGATGTACCATATGTGAGTACCTCGGAGGAGATGGTCTCTCTGCCCAGTGAAATTGACAAATCTTTAGTGTAGATACGATATCTGGCATGTCATTTAAAACCTGCTGTTCTTGATTCCACCTGATTTCTTCTGGTTAAGGTCCACATTCGCTACCGTATAATATTTTCACAAGATACTAGAAACAAAAGGAACTGCACACAATTAAGGATTTCCCAACACTCTGGACATTTTAGAATAAATTGGAAACACATGGAAATCAGTAAAACACACAGAAATATATCAGAAGTTTTGAGAGAAAACATTTCCTATATATTGTATAGCTATTGTATGGCGAATTTGGCAGCCAATGAAGTCATAAGTATAACAAATGGGCAATCCGTGCAAATTCATTCAGCCAGTGAATAAAGTATCAGAGTACCTACTTGCGAGAAGAATATTCTAGTAGCGAATTATTGCAATAGAAACAGAGTAAATATAGATATATAAACAAGTGGAATATGCTCGAGTGACGTGCGAATTACGGAATAGTGTTTAATTTTGTCTCCCACCGCCGCAAATCCGTGACAATATAATCAATCTGAGAATAGTTTGATGTCGTATTCATCATTTAGAAGGTTTAAATGATTGTAGCAAAATAAACTTATGGAAACTTATTTATTATGCAAAGATAACTCTTTCGCACGAGGTTTATTTAAATGGTGTGCTTGCTCATTAGCAGTGCCCGCATAACTGACGAGTTATGAATTGTAAATTAAGCCCGAGAAATGGATAAAGCTTAACATGTGTTTGTATGTCTTGCAGGTGGGACAAATTGACACCGATTTGAAGAGCAAGTCCTCGGCGTACAACAACCTGAAAGGAAATTTGCAAAATTTGGAGAAGAAGCAAACGTAAGCGATAGATTATTTATTTATTAAATTAATATTTTTTATACTGCTGTGCGTGCATAGGTTCGCACATATCGCCTTGTTTTGTCCGTGCCGACTTATGCGAAAATTGAATATAATGTGAGACATGAAATCGCCACGCCCTATCATTAGTGTAGGGTCTGCATTTTGTTAATTTATTTTTAATTCATAAAAGTATGTAAGATTGTGTAATTAACAATCCTACATTGAAAAAAATATTTATTTTAATATATTTAGAGAGATAATTACGTTAACATTGTCGGTAGTAGCGTTTGTGTCCATTCAATAATGTAAGTAATTCATTCAAACTTCTCTCCTGTAAAGTTGCATATATGTAGATCCTACATTAATGACAGAGCATGGCAAAATGTCAAATTAACAATTGAAATAACATGTCTTAGACTGTGTAAGTAGTAGACCATAGAACAAAGGGACAAATAAAGATATCATCTTTAAGAACCATCATGGGACAACATCAATGTACATACTTGGGAGTTAAATGGTACAATACATTGTTGTCGCTAAACAAATTTCAAGAAAGGAACATTCCAAAATACCAACAGTTTAAGAAAGAAGTCAAATCTTTGATTTTGGACAACGATGAATGTAACATTGCCCACATGTCTCAAATGGTTTCTGTATAATAAAAAAATTACTACTTCTAAACGGTTTCTGCTTTTGTACTTTAATTTAGCTTGTAAATACTCCTCCCATAAGCTTGAGCTTTGGCTCATATTATGGGGAGTATAATGTCTGTAAAAATATTATTACATCAACATTTTGATACTATCTTTTTTTCTCTTTTTTCAGTGGCAGTCTGTTGACTCGTAATTTGGCCGATCTAGTGAAGAAGGAGCACTTCATTCACGACAGTGAATATCTCACTACGCTGCTGGTCATCGTCCCCAAGTAAGTTTACCAAGTTGTTTGAAGTGTTTGACGAGAATTGTAATTTTTCCTTATTTTATTAATGGATTGCAAGCAATGAAAAACATTTAACATGTTAAAACAATATTAAAAGGACAATGTTAAAAATGCTCTTTTACTGAGATAAAACAAAAAAAAATGTACCTTATTAAAACGCTTTTAATGATGTCCTGTGACATTGCTTCAGGACATTAACATATTTCCAGTTTTATTTCATCACACAAATCTAAATTCTATTTATCAATTTTGTGTTTTTATACACCTTTGCTTTTTAGGTGTCCCCAAAGATAGAAGTCATGTAGAGTGATCTTTTGAGGAGACTATGGAATTGGTTCACACAATCATTATCGACGAACAATGAACAAACTCCTCAGACAGAGTCAAAAGTCTACTTATTTTGTCAATAAGAGTTCAGTAAATATATGTATTTTCGTATTCTCAGTAATGGTGCATATAATTATAACATTTTTGTTCAGAATTTTACATTAAACCTATACGGAAAGATACGTACGTAAGAACACGCTATATCTCAGTGCTAAAATCATACAAATCAAGATTTTTGAGGCCACTCAGAATCTTCTGGTTTGTGTCTTCTGGGGTTTTATGCCGTATTTTTACGACCTTTCTGGCCGAAATTTCGGATCCCATTGCAGGGTCTATCATCAGGTATGATGGACCCTGCATTGGGAACTGAAACGTCAGCCAGAAAGGTCGTAAAAACACGGCATAATACCCCGGAAGACACAAACCAGAAGATTCTTAAAATCACCAGTTCTATTACATGAACAAACATTAATTTTGTGGACTATCATTACCATAACTTATATCGAAAATGAGACATTCATTCCCTTTAGTACAAGTCAAATAAAATAATAAAAACCTTCAAATTCCAATTGTAATTTTTGCAGGGTTTTTATCATTTTGTTTAAATTATATTGAAACAAATAAATTTTTCATAATCGATTTAAGTTACTGTAATGGTAATCTAACGATTTACAAAAAATAAGTGGGAAATATTGAAAAAAAAAATGCAATATTTGATGTCTCATATCTCCATAACTATTGATATTAGGTCATGGCTGCTTGAACATTTTCGACTCATCAAGGCAGGAATGTGGTCCTGCGAGGTTTTTAACGTTTTCCAAATAACATTACGTACGACCAAATCATCAAGATGTTTTATTCCCAGGAACTATACCTGTAATGCCTATTTAGTAGATTAACGACATTGTGCATATTTGTTTAGGACTCGTAACAGTCGGCTTTTTCGCGACGTTGTATATTCCGCTGCTGTAATAATATGTTCTCAATCTGCAGAGCTTTGGTGAACGACTGGAATACCAACTACGAGAAGATAACTGATATGATCGTCCCCCGCTCCACTCAGCTGGTGCAGCAGGACGGCGACTACGCCCTTTACACCGTCAGCCTTTTCAAGAAGGTACTTACTTGAGCCTGCTTCTCTTGCGTCTGGTCGAAGAAATCTTTCATTTTCATTTAATAGGAAGCTTTCAAAACATCAGTACACTACTCTATACATTTATAAGTTCACAGCAAATGCATTTTCCCAAAATATGTTTTAACTCGTACATATTTGGCCGATGTTGGATTAATGGCTAAATCCAATATCATGATCCCACAGGTTATATAACAGTCCGGCTGAAAAAAAGTATTTCTCAATATAATTGAATGTACTGATTGCAAAATTAAAGATAATTGACGCTTGAATAATAAGTATTAAATAAAATATTACACATTAAACTTTCGCGATTTTCATGTGTCAAACGATCTATTTTTATTTTTAATAAGATTTTTACACGTATCTATGGATAAGTATTTGAATCATAGACAACAACAAGAACGTAGGCTAAACTCTGAAGGCTGTAGCAGGTGAGTATACGCGGGCACAAACGCCCCCACGACTGCCTTGCCACCAAACCATAACAAATTTAAACTGCATAATATTTTTTCATTTATGATTTTCTCTTTTTCATAAGTATACTTTTTCTATGGTTGTTAAAAGAGTGACTGACATTCAAAACGTATGGTACAATTTTCGAAACTTTGAAGTGTAATATTTTATTTAATACTTATTATTCAAGCAACAATTGTCTTTAATTTTGTAATCAAAACATTAAATTATATCGAGAAACACTTTTTTTTCAGCCGGATTTGGTATATAACCCGTGGGACCATGGTCTTGGATTATGTCGAATCAATTGACATATCAAACTCCCCTATTTTTTCAGTAAAAATAAATATAAATCATTGAGAAAAAAATCAAAAAGTCCGCCTTGCAGCTCTTTTTGTTTCGCCAGGCGCATGATACTTTCATTCAACTTATGAAAGGATCCTTCGATTTAGGGAGGAATTTCAAAATTGTCAAAATGATAGAATTGGCGACTTCCATATTTTTTCGTGATCTTTTCTTTCCTTCCCAATTTTACTGTCCACATCTTTAAGTATGTTTTGAATTATGTAAATATTTATTGTTTTATATTTTTTGTGAAATGACAAAAATTTTAATTCATAATGAAACACTAGAGACAAAATTAAATACGAAAAGAACTAAAATGTAACACAACAAACAAAATATGCAATATTCTTCACAGTTCTGTCTAAAATCTCAAAAAGTGTCAATTTTTACAAAATGAACAAACAAACATCAGTGCAGGTATAAAAAACAGTTGCGAATGTTCACATTTATCAAATTTTTCAGATAAATTGCTTAATTTATCTGAAAATTATTTCATACCTAGAATTTTGTATGAAAAATAATTTGAATGGGATATAATTTTGAAATGAGTTGTTTGTATTAACATGCTTATACTGTATTCACTATTGTGTGTTGATGACGTAAATCTGTAATGGACTGACAAATTATTACTACATAGAATGTGATGGTGATGTCATAAATGCATGATGGATTGTAACAATAATTGTTGAAAATATTCAAAATATGTATTGCTGATTTTTCTTAAAATTTTGGTGTAGTGCGTTGTTGATCATGTCGTCAATATTAGGTCCTTACATATGAAATTGGCGTTTAGTATGGGAGGAACATAAAGCCGATTTTTTTTTATTATAATATATTTATTTAATCAAAGTATGTACCATTGCTATCTATGCACTTTTGCCATCTCATAGGTAGTTCATCGATCCCTTTACTAAAAAAACCATTCGGACGGGAATCAATAAAATCTCTGAAGGCGGTTTGGACTGCCCCATCGGAGTTGAATTTTTTCCTTTGCAAGAAGTTATCCAAATTTCGAAAAAAATGGTAATCTGTTGGGGCAAGGTCCGGAGAGTACGGTGGATGTCTTAGACATTCCAATTGAAGCTCCTCTAATTTGGTAGCCGTCTGTTGTGCAGTGTGTGGTCTAGCGTTATCATGAAGCAGCAGTGGCCTAGAGCGATTAACCAGCCTCGGTTGTTTAACAGCTAGCTTTTCCATCATGG